>CM028248.1:9049853-9173586 GCA_016432835.1 Brassica nigra
TGCTGTTGGGGTCAGCGGTTATCTCGAAATCAACGGCTAAAGATCAAACTCAAGATTTCCCATACGAGCGGTCAGCGGAGGAAGGATCGAGGCGGAGAACCCGCGGTGACAGAGAATCCCTGGCGCCGGCGAAGCGAACCGACCTGGCGCCGGCGGCAAGCCTGGCGCCCGGCAAGCCCCTGGCGCCGGCGGCAGCGACTTAACCCGACCTGGCGCCCGGCGGCGGTGGCCAAGCCGACCTGGCGCGGCGGCAAGCCCCACTGGCGCTGGCAGCGGCACTTAACCCGGCCTGGCGTGGCCAGGTCCCGAAGCGCCCGGTCGGCGGTCCCTCGTCCTGGTCTCAGTCCCCGTCGTGCCGGTCTGATCCGTCTTGGCTTGCTTGGATCAATCCTGCGTGGGTTTGATCACGATCCGACTCTGAGATTAACATCTCGATTAGACTTCGATTGGAATCATCCTCGATGTTTCACGACAAAAATTAGAAAGGTTGGATTTCTCATAAGATATGTGGTAAAAATCGATTAACTTCGAACATCGATCCTTTAGGCTATCACGGTTTATTTCACGAAAGATAGTCTTTCAGAAATGCGTATAAAGCGTTCAGCGACTTAAGACAAGTCCACGGACTTACTTACGATTTTAGAATTCAGGCCCAATCGGATTATGGCGGTTTATCAATTTCGAACATCGGATAAACATCAAGTCACCGAAAAATAGGGGAAAACTTCGAGGATAATTCACGAAGATCGGCGAAAATGGAATATTTCTGAAGAGATAAACTTGGGCCCAAAGGCGAAGTCCATCATCCTAAAGCAAACCGACACTAGAAGTGAGTATATAAGGAGAGCAAGAGCAGAGGAGAAGGGGATCGAAAATTAGACTTAGAGCACTTTGCTAGCTTAGAAGAATTAGGGTTTAGGTGGTTAGACTAGCGGACCAAGGCTTAGGGCGTTTGGCTGCCTGCGACTCTATCTTTTCTTTAATCATAAATTTCTCTGTCTTTGGAGAATCCTTGTATTCATATCTTTCATTTAATAAAAGCGTAGCCGAGCAAATATCACAATTTTATTTTTGTCATCTATTAACTTTCGATTTAGTGTGGCAGCGAGAATCGGACCTTCAAGGAAAGTCGGGTTAACTTGGCTTTCCTCCGCAATCTTATTCATTAAAATCGACGGTCGAATTTGGTTCCCACAGTTTGGCGCTAGAAGGAGGGGGGGGCGGATTCTCTAACTCGAAAACCACCAATCGATCGAAGTTCAGTATGGCTACTTCGTCAGCCCATAACATCGTATCAGCCGGATCGAGCAGCGGCCAGCATGGCCAAACCTCACAACAATCTCCTCGTAATAGAACTCACGATCCAGGATATTGGCGTAGCAAGGTATTAGTCGACACGGATGCTTTCGGCTAATATTATCTATAAAAGCACCCTCGAGAGGATGAAGCGTCGATCTAAGCATCCTTACAGATGACCCCAGCCCAGTATTCGGACTCTCGGGAAAAGTTATGACCCTCGGTTCGACAAACCTCTCAGTCAGAGCCGGGCGTCGCCAAAAACCCGGAATTCCTGGTGATCGATGGTCCAACATCCTACAACGCGATAGTTGGAACTCCTTGGCTAAATTCCATGAGGCGATCCCATCAACATTCCACCTATGCCTCAAGTTCCCGACACCTTCCGGGGTCGAAACGATACATGGTAGTCACGGAGCAGCGCAGGTCTACCTCTCTACCGAACTAAAACGGAAAAATTCCGAAATCGAGACCTCTCGGAAAAAGCAAACGATTCACGACTCGCCGGAAACCTTCTGGCAGTCCCAAAGCTGAGGCCTAGAAGGGCGTGAACCAACCTGCGAACCGGTGGTCTCGATCTGCCTCGGCGATTCCTTCCGGAGCGGTCGTGAAATCGGAGCTAACCTCAGCGAACCAATAAAAGCGAGCTCATCGCATGCCTCAAAAGAACCTCGGTACGTTAAGCTGGGCTGCGGAGGATATGCCGAGAATCGACATTAAGCGTAACATGTCACGAACTTAACATCGACCCGACTCACAAACCCGTAAAACAAAAGAGGCGAGCTGGGACCTGGCGTGCCACTGCAGTCAAGGAAGTCGAAAGACTCCTCAAAGTAAAGTCGATAACAGAAGTTAGTATCAGGACTGGCGCCAACCCTGTCGTGGTAAAAGAGCGGCAGAAGTGGCGAGTCTGTGTCGATTTCGCGGATCTGAATAAAGCCTGTCAAAGGACTGCTTCCGCTCCACACATCGACCGACTGGTGAAGCAACTCGAAACAAGCTTCTATCATTCATGGGCGCTTTTCGGATACAATCAGATCATGATGAATCCGGCGACCCAAAAAACTGCATTCATCACAGACCGTGGAGCGTATTGCTACAAGGTAATGCCTTTCGGTCTTAAGCGAGTTACAGCGTATCAGCGACTTCGTCAACAAAATGTTTGCCGAGAACTTCGGAAAAACTATGGAAGTATACATCGATGATATGCTCGTAAAACTCTTGGCGAACGATCATGTAACCCACCTAGAGGAATGTTTTGCGACTCAACCAGCATAACATGAAACTCAACCCGGCGAAATGCAGATTAGCGGTGGCATCGGGAGAATTCCTCGGATACCTCGTAGCGTCAGCGGAATCGGGCAATCCTAAACAAATCGGCACTGATAGAGATGGCCTCCCGAGAACCAAGCGAGAAGTCAAAGGTTAACAGGAAGAGTGGCGGCTTTGAACCGTTTCATCTCGCTCCGCGGATAAGTGCCTACCGTTTTACTGAAGCGTTGAAGGGAAACAAGAAGTTCGAATGGTCGAGCAATGTAAAAGGCTTTCCAACAGTTGAAACATTACCTGGCCATTCCACCAGTTCTCCAAAACCCGTGGAAGGTGAACCTCTTTTCCTCTATATCGCGGTTTCATAACAGCAGTCGGTGGCGTCTGTCACGAGGAAAAGCGGCGAACAAAAGCCAATCTTTACGTAAGCAAGGCGTTGCTGGATGGAAACTTCGATACCCGCTAATGGAAAAATTAGCATTAGCCGTCATAACCTCGGAAAGGAAACTAAGACCATATTTCCAGTCTCATACTATAGTGGTTCTCACCACATTCCCTGCGGATAATCCTGCAGTCGAGCCAATCCGGTAGGCTCGCGAAATGGGCAATCGAACTAAGTGAATCTGACGTCGAATATCGCCCGAGGACATGTGCAAAGTCAGGTGCTAGCTTGGATTTCTTGGTAGAATTACCCACTGGAGACATGACTAGCGAGGCCGAACTCAACGGGTCCTCCACATGTCGGGATCCTCGTCCAAACAAGGGTCGGAATCGAATTGACTCACCTCTCCTAGCGGAAATCCTAGAACAGTCATTCCGATTGGCTTTTCAGCTTCAAACAATGAGGCAGAATCACGAGGCACTCGTCGCGGTCTGCGGCTAGCCCATGGATTAAAATCCGTAATATTCCGCGCTCTGCGATTCTCATTTAGTCGCCAACCAATACAGCGGAGTATGAAGCAAGGGGCGAAAGGATGGGCGCATATCGAAACTTCGTCCAGGAACTGGCTCGTAGTTTCGACCAGTTCGCCCTGACCAGAATCCCGCTCGGAAAGCGTCCAGGCCGGCCTTGGCTGCCCTCGCCTCAAGCTCAGATCGGGCTCAAAGGATAATCCCGTCGAATTCATCGAACATCCGAGCATCGGACCACCAGTGGTCGTCAATCTAATCGAGGAGATATTGAAGATCGCGGAAGAAGTCGAGGATCAACGGAGGCGGATCGCGGACCAAACCGAGTATGGCTGGGACAGCCCTTGGTTAGAACCAATCGAGCCTATATCGTGAATGGAACCTTACCGCAAAAATGGGCGCCCGTAAAGATGAAACCAAGCGGACGCGGTATGTCGATAGAGGGAGAGAATTTATAAGTGGCGTTTCTCCGGTCCTCTCAGACATGCGCGAAGGAGAAAGGACAAGAAGAATCATGGAAGAGGTCCATTCTGGATCATCGGAAATCATTCTGGCGGAAGATCTCGCGGTCAAAATCAAAGCATACGGTTATTATTGGCCAACCATGATAAAATACTGCGAATTAAGCCGGAAGCGAGAAAAGCCAAGCATGCTCCACAATCCATCAACCGGAAATCCTCTCCTCAATCTGCGTCCCCTATCCTTTCTGCGATGGTCCATGGACATTGTCGGACCTATGCATCCATCAAAACAAAAGCGCTTCCTCCTAGTCCTCCGCAGTTTCTTTTCCAAATGGGTAGAAGCAGAATCCGCACTTAAGTATCAAAGACACACAAGTCGAGAACCGTGCGGATATATCATAACTAGACATGGGGTCCCGTCTGAAATGCGTAACAGGCAGCGGATCTCAGTTTATCTCTGCTCGATTGAAGCATTCTGCGAAAAGTGGAAAATCGACTTACAAAGTCAACTCACAATTATCCGCCAATACAGCGGACAGGCTGAAACTATAAACAAAACTATCTAGGCGGATTGAAAAAGCGCTTAGAAGCCAAGAAGGGTCGATGGGCCGAACAACTCGAAGGAGTTCTCTGGTCTCACCGAACGACTCCTAGGCGGGCAACGGGAGACACTCCCTTTGCCCTGCAGTCTACGGAACAGAATGTATGATCCCAGCGGAGTAGAATTTCCGGCGTCAGCGGAAGATTTCTCCCAAGCGGGAAGCTCTAAACAACGCATGTGCTGCTGGATAATCTTGACCTGATCAACGAACGTCGCGACCAAGTGTGGGAACCGAAATTCACACCGTCAATTTTTCGATAAAGTTTTATGGAGGAAAACCGAGTTAACCCGATCTTCCTTGAAGGTCGGATATCTGCTGGGCGCACGAAACAATCAGATAAAGTTGCGAAAATAGAAATCAAAAAGTTGGCGAAAGAGATCTTATTTCTGAATTCTCGTTTGGCGTGTACAACAAAAAGAAACTGGCCGTAAGGGCTGTCG
Organism: Brassica nigra; assembly: GCA_016432835.1. Lineage (NCBI taxonomy): Eukaryota > Viridiplantae > Streptophyta > Magnoliopsida > Brassicales > Brassicaceae > Brassica > Brassica nigra. The sequence goes on from CM028248.1 coordinate 9,054,831, forward strand.
AGAGTCCGCTAGTCTGGTTGCCTAAGTTATCCTGGTTAGTGCGGCTGCTAGTGAAAGCGAGAAAAGAATGCTAAATCGGCTCTAAGTGCTAAGTGCTTGAAAGTTTTTGATCTGGTTTGCTTCTTGCTCAAAGCTCTCATATATACTCCTATCGGTCTATCTTCGGGGCTGAATCGGGCTTTTCCATTTTCGTCCATCTTACGTGTTTATCGGGAAACTTGACATTTATCTTGGGAAAACTTGACATTTATATTCTGGAAACTTGACATTTATCTTCTGGAAACTTGACATTTATCTCTTATGTGAGGATAAGGATAAACCGTCATAGTTATCCTTCCTTCGAGAAAATGCGTCGTGGGCGTTTGGCCGCGTTAGGCCGTTAAGCGTTTTACGGTTTTGAAAGGGCGGTCTTTGAAAGGTTTGGTGTTTCGAAGGAACCTTAATTCCTCGTATAGTCGAGATAGTGGTGTTCCAGAATAGCCGTGATCGTACCAAACTTGCGTAAATTGATCGAACAAGCTAAAATGGGATCGAACCAGACGCGATAGGACCGAGACGGGCGAGGGCAGCGGACCGACGCCAGGCCGACCAGCGATGGGTGCCGTTGGCGCCAGGCGGCCAGCGTGGTGCCCGCGCAGGCCGAATACCCGCCCGGTGCCAGGCGGGCAGCGTCCAGCGATGCGCCGGCATCGGCGACCAGCGTCCATGCGGCCGCCCGGTTCCAGGCCAAGCGCCAGGCCAGCCAGCGTCAGCGTGCCGCGGCGCAGAGCCAGCCATTCGCAGCGATGCGCAGCGCCAGGCCAAGAATGCGCGGTAGGCCAGCCAGCGTCCAGCGTGCTGCGCCAGGCGAGTGCGGTAGGCAGCCAGCGTCCAGCGTGCCGCCCGGCGCCAGGTGAAGTGCGCCCGGCATGGCCAGCCAGCGTCCAGCGTGCGCTGGCGCCAGGCGATCTTGCCGTCTGTGGGTTTTCGTTGTTCGATCTTTCCCTCGTCAGTCGTTTTGCGGAAATCTTTTGAGTTTGGGAAGGTCTTTAGCCGTAGAATTTCGAGATAATCGTTTCTAATCCAGCGAGATTCGCGAGTATCAGGATTTGAGATGGACTTGGATTTGTAGATTTTCCGTCGTAGAGGATGCGAGCAATGTGGCCGAGCTTTAGGTGTGTTAAAGATGAATCTTTTAAACAGGGAAAGGCTTCGGAAGACTCATTGTAGATCTCGGACGATCCCACATGGGTTTCAAGGACCAAGATGCGCCATTGCCGAGATCATGAGATGATCCTTGCGGATGAAGCGCCAGGGACCCTACGCCCGATGGAAGCGCCGTGAGATAAGTGGGCGAGCCTTCGTTGAATTGAGAGTTTTGATCGACAAGCGGCCGACCCGTTTGCTAGAGGAATGTTGATGTTCAGCAGCTTTTCTTTGGATCGTAAGATTTTATTTTATTGGTGACATTTACTTCTCAAGAATCTTTCTCTCTCTTTAAGAACAATGTCTTCAAGATCCTCAAGAGAAACTCTTCTTCCCAATCCTCGGATGACTCTCCTGCCCATGTGCGGTGAAGCGGTCGAGGAGAAAGAATGCGTATTGAGTAGGTTAGCCGAGATCCTGTTCGACACACAGCTTCGGTTCTCGTAAATATCTCGTTCTTGAGATTTCTACCAGGTTCTGAAGGAGTCAAATTCAGTTCCGTTGGTAAGTGCAAGAATCCTCAAGGATTTACGGTTGAGTTTACGGTATGTGGTTCGCTGTGCAGTCGGCTTGATTATTCGGATCGGGTCGTGTTCGGGAATCTTTGAGGGGAGTGGCGGTTACTACTCCATGCTGCCTAAGAAGGATATGGCGTGATTCAGGAGACTACTTGAATCCCAAATCGTGGCAGAGCGTTTCTTCTTCGTCCGAATAGATGGCGAGTCTGTCGAGGAGAGCTGCCTCCATCTATTTCGCGAGCATGGAACTTCAACCGAGGTATCTGACGAAAACCCTGTTGTCTATTTCACCTTTTAGTCGCGAGTTTTAGTGAAAATTTTCGTTTTGTAGGAACAACCCTACTGCGCATTTGCCTGGTGGCGTCTTTGTCAAGAGATCTTCTTCGTCAAAGGCCGTTTTCTGGAAATCCTTCACCCTCGAGCGGTTCGAGATGCGGTTAGACTTTATCGGTCGAGATCCTGTCCGTCATATGATGCGAACCTGTCACGCAGCTCCTACTCGAGACAGAGGTCTCGGGGAAGGAAATCGATGATGGGAAGGCTCGGAAAGTCCTTCACGTTGGGAAAAACCTAGTTTTACTCCAACGGAAAAAGCGAGCCAGCGGTTTTCCACCTAACAACTTCTTTGATGGCCTTCCTCCGGAGTTTACTACTGATGAGTCGTGGAGGATGAGGAGAAACAACGGGTTTTGCGAGGGCTCCAGCGTGTCAGCGAGGTTTGGCCCTTGAACTTCTTAACCTTGCGTTGAATCTGTATATAAGCATGCTTGCTGATCTTGAGTTTTATCAGGGACTAAGAGTGTTTAGCGGTAGCTTGACTCGAGTTTCCGCAAATCAGGATTGCTAACTTCAAGACCACAGAAGCGGGCGAGCTTTTCGGTTCCGACAAGAGGTAAAGGCACAGAGCGAAGCAAGCTGAGCTTCATGCTCGAGCTCGTTAGTGGAAGGAGGAAGAAGGATGGTACGGCGGAGGTGGCAAGGCGGCGAATCGTTTGCTGCTGAGTTTCAATGTTTTAAAAGCTCAGGAGTTTGTTGGTGATTTCAGCGAGTGCGGGGTTGGTCGTAAACCTTTACAAGTCTCAGAACCCGGATTTCTCCTTCGATTCGAGATTGCTGAAATGAAGGATTTCATGGCGAGTGCTCATGATGAGTCCTTGGTTCCTCGGTAGAAGAAAGAGTCCGGAGACTATGGGAACCTATCGAGGTTTCGAGGATCTGATGGAGGCGGAGCCGATGAGAGCGCGGTGGTGGGAGCGCTCAAGCGTGAATGAGAAGTGGACCAGCCTGCTAGTTCATTTGGGATTTCGCATCCGGTTTCTCAATGTTGACTTCCTTTTGTGAATCGTATTTTTTGGCGTGTGTGGCGTTTTAGTAATTTTATTCTGCGACCGTTGGAGGTTGCATTCTTATGTTTGGGACTGGCGTTGGTGGCTTTGAATCCTGCCGTCTTTTGCGGCTTTTATGAATATGAAAATTTGCGAGATTTAGTCTTTTGTTTTGATTTATACTTTCGTCAAGTGTAGAGGAAGGATGCGAGTAGTCGCCGTATCCTAACTCTTTTGTCGCTTGGTCCGTATGCTACTTTTAGCGGCGTTTTAGGTGTAGCGATAAGAGACATGTTTGGGATCTCATTATCACGATACTATGTCTGTGAGATGTCAAGATCCAGCAAGACTGGGTTTAGGGCAAGACCTAGGTTTACTCTCAGCTTTGAGGCTGTCGCGATGACTGATCGGCTTTCGTTTTGCCTGTTAGTGATTTCTTCCTGATTCTTTTCGTTTAAAGTCCGCTACTAATTAGCGGCTTATATGACTTGTGTTAAAAGAATCGAGCTATCTTCGGAGTTTATCGAGGCGCTAAACCAAAATTTTGGGTTTCTTGTATAGCTATGATATCCTTGTCGGATGTAAGAGGACCTTGTAGGTCTGACTACGAGTTTGTATTGAGTGAAGCGTTTCTTGTGTCGTCCGTCGGGGCCAATCGGCCGTGAGTTATTTTAAGTCGCTGGTGGACTGTTTTTGCGGATAATCTGAGTTTTGTTATCTTTTTAAGAAGTTGCGACGTCTCGCGTTTCTTTTGAAGATATGATTTTCGTTTTCAAAGCGTTGATGCGTTTAGTGAGCATGAAAGATAGAAATAATTTTATTAAAATTTGAGAAGTTCAGTACATGTCTGCGGATTTTTGCGTTTTGTGGGAGTATATAGAATTATCGCGCAGTCCCCTTTTGGTGGGGATAGCTGAACTTCGCCGGGTTTCGACGAGCTGCCTCGATACCTCTTTCGAGGATCAAGCCATCGTAGTTCTGATAGTTGCATGAGCGTTTTACTCCCGTGCGTTGCCGTTTCGACTGTGTTGGTCGGATCGGTGGTTTGTCGCGAAGTCGAGCTATCTGCTTTCCGCGGTGGACTCGAAGCTTTGTCGCTGTCTTGAATCGTTGCCTGTTTGGATGATTCTGGATCATCTTTCTTTGAGTCCTCGGGAATGTTATGTGATTCCTTTGCTTTCGGGTTGGCGGGGCATTCCGATCTTTTAGTAGTTTGAACTTCGGCTGGAGTAGCGAGTCTCGATTGTTTCTGACTACCCCAGATGGCTGCGGTTCGGTCGAGTCGGAAACTTGATACGAGGTGATATGTGGATGGTACTGCCTTCATGGAGTTGATCAAGGGGTTCCCATGATGGCGTTGTAGATGGCGGGTTATCGACTACTGCAAACTTCGGCGATTTTGTACCTTCCTTTGCCATGACCGGAGTTTAATTCTCGAGGGTCATGGTAGTGGCGCGAAACCCGTCAAAGGTTTTGGCTCAGGGATGACTTCCCAAGTGGGATCTTCATCCTGTAGAGGTGTCGCGGAAGATGGCGTTGACCGTGCTTCTGTATCGATGAGAATCGGCCGACCGAGATCTGGATGACCAGGTCGATTACCAAAGGATCGCAGTGAGGTTTGTCGATTCCGATGGTCGTGTTCCTCAGCGATTGTGTGGTTAGGAACATCGCTGTCGGGAACCAGTTGGAACTTGTCTCGGCTTTTAAGCCCGTAGGCTTTTATCGATGAGACAGAGTCTTGGTAGAACTGTGATCCTCCGATGATCATGTTTACCCTCTGGCGACTGCTGTTGTTCCTTGGTCGTCTGTCTTCTTCAGCGCTTTTCCCCGATTGGTTTTGGTGGCGGTCCTCGGAGACAGTTTTGTTGGTCTTTAGGCGGTTAGTCAGGAGCAAGTCCTTTATACTCTTGACCTTTGATAGTTCGCGGTGAGGAGTTTTCGCGGCGAGCGAGCGAGAACCTTGCAGTTCGCGGTGGAGTGACCTCTGGTCTCGTGGAACTCGCAGTAGAGTTATCCTTGTACTGGTTCCTGGTCAGGTGTTTCGGAGGTTTTGCCTTGCTCGAGTTGATGGCGTAGTTATGCCTTAAGTCTTCCGCCGTGATGGGCGTGCTTGTCGTTACAAGAGGGTTTCTTCTTGGGCCAGCGGTTTTCTGCGGTCCGTGCTTCTGCGATAGAAGCTTCATCTCTTCTTCCATGATGATGAAGTCCGTTGCCTTGTGGAAGTATCCTGGATTGTCAGCGGTTTTTCAGTAGTATCCACTTCGGAACCGACTTGTACCAGAAAGTTTTCCTCGCGTCGATGCGACATTGTCGCTGATGCCGTTACTCTGCCATCACCAGTTTGAATCTTCGCATGAAGTCGGCGGGTGACTTCGTCTTCCTTCTGAGCTAGACTCCATAGATCCACGTCGGACGTTTCTCTGTCCATGAACATGGAGTACTGTTTGAAAGCGCCGAGGCCAGTTGGCGGAAGTTTCGATGGAGTTCCTTTTGAGCGGAGAACCACTCGGCGCAGCACCTTTGAGGTGCTCGGCGAAGAAGACAATGACCTGCGTCCGTTCGCGCTCCGAGTTTGCACCTACCCATTGCGATCTGGAAGGACTGCAGGTGCGACTTAGGATCCGTCGTACCGTCATAGGCGGGATTTTGATCTTCCACGGGTCTGAGATCGTGTTTCCGTGATCGAGTTGTGAATGGCGTTTTCCGTGCTTCCTCGAGAAGTCTATCGATCTCGGGGCGGAACTGGTCGCCTGATGGATTTCGCGATTTTACGCTTTCGCCCGGCCGCGGTCTTTTGAGAGATTAGCGGAGATCATGGATCTACGCTATTGCTGCCGGCGTTCTTCGAACCTGTCGGCTGGTCGCGATAGATCGAGTTTGATCTTCAGCGAGTTCTTCCTGCTCCATCAGTAGAGTTCTTCTTCCTCTTCCGTCATGGGCCTGTCGAAGGATACCGTCTGCGGAGCGGACTGGCTTCGGGTTCTCCTGGGGTGGATGTCAGCGTCTTCATCGGAAAGATCCGATTGGTCGCTGATATCTAGATTGATCTTCGGCGTCGCTTTCCTTGTTTCCGTCGCGGAGTGGAAGGTTCTGCGAGTCGTTTGCTGTCCTTCGAAGCCGTTTCCTCGGGTGGGCTCTTTGGGGCATCTTTCTCGTGCCGGGAGATCCGAAGTCGAGTCTTCCGCTGGCGTGCCTTGGTGGATCAGCGGCAACCTCGCAGTTAAGGTGTCGACCTGTTTTGCGGCGAGGTTATCAGCTTGTCTGTTGTTCGCCAGCGCCTGGCGGGTAAACAGTTCCTTCATCTGCCTGGCGCCTCGGTGTTTGCATCAGCAGTGACTGCGGGCGCATCTCCAGCTGGATTCTTCTCAGCGTTGGCGTCGCGGGTGTTCCGTCTGGCGCTGGCTGATCTTTGGTGGCGTCGGTAGACATGATCGGCGTGTGCAGTTCGCGAGATAGATAGATCCGTAACCCCCTCCTTCTAGTGCCAAACTGTGGGAACGAAATTCACACCGTCAATTTTCGATAAAGTTTTATGGAGGAAAACCGAGTTAACCCGATCTTCCTTGAAGGTCCGGATATCTGCTGGGCGCTGCGAAACAATCAGATAAAGTTGCGAAAATAGAAATCGAAAAAGTTGGCGAAAGAGATCTTATTTCTGAATTCGTTTGGCGTGTACAACAAGAAGAAAACTGGCCGTAAGGGCTGTCGAGGAATCGCTAGTCTGGTTGCCTAAGTCTATCCTGGTTAGTCGCGGCTTCGCTGAGTGAAAACAGATAAGAATGCTTGAAAGTTTTGATCTGGTTTGCTTCTTGCTCAAAGCTCTCATATATACTCCCTTAAGGCGGTTATCTTCGCGGGCTGAATCGGGCTTTTTCATTTTGTCCATCTTCGTGTTTATCGGAAACTTGACATTTATCTTGGAAAACTTGACATTTATCTTCGGAAACTTGACATTTATCTTGGAAACTTGACATTTATCTCTTATGTGAGGATAAGGATAAACCGTCATAGTTATCCTTCCTTTTGGAAAATGCGTCGTGGGCGTTTTGGCCACGTTAGGCCGTTAAGGCGTTTTACGGTTTTGAATGGGCGGTCTTTGAAGGTTTGGTGTTTCGAAGGAACCTTAATTCCTCGTATAGTCGAGATAGTGGTGTTCCAGAATAACCGTGATCGTACCAAACTTGCGTAGATTGATCGAACAAGCTAAGATGGGATCGAACCGGGACGCGATAGGACCAAGACCGGGGCGGGCAGCGGACCGGCGCCAGGCCGACCAGCGATGGGTGCCGCGGCAGGCCGGCCAGCGTGGCGAGTGCGCCCGGCACCATGCGGGTACGCCGGCGCCAGGCGAACGCGTCCAGCGTGCATGGCGCCAGGCGAGTGCGCCGGTAGGCGAGTGCCGCCCGGTATAAACCAACCAGCGTGCGCCCGGCATAGGCGAGTGCCGTTGGCGCCAGGCCAGCCAGCGTCAGCGTGCCGCGGGGGCGAGGTGCCGCGGCATAGCCAGCCAGCGTCCAGCGTGCTGCGGCGCCAGGCGAAGTGCCGCCCGGCCAGGCCAACCAGCGTCCGCGTGCGTCGGCGCCAGGCGGTGCCGCCGGCGTAGCCAACCAGCGTCCAGCGTGCGCGCCAGGGCGAGTGCCGCGAACCAGAGCCAGCCAGCGTCAGCGTGCCGCCCGGCGCCAGGCGATCTTGCCGTCTGTGGGTTTTCGTTGTTCGATCTTTTCCTCGTCGAGTCGTTTGCGGAAATCTTTTGAGTTTGGGAAGGTCTTTAGCCGTAGATTTGAGATAATTGTTTCTAATCCACGAGATTCCACGAGTATCGGGATTTGAGATGGACTTGGATTTGTAGATTTTCCGTCGTCGAGGATCACGAGCAATGTGGCCGAGCTTTAGGTGTGTTAAAGATGAATCTTTTAAACAACGGGAAGGCTTTCGGAAGACTCATTGTAGATCTCGAACGATCAGACATGGGTTTCAAGGGACCAAGATGCCGCCATTGCCCGAGATCATGAGATGATCGCACGGATGGGCGCCAGGACCCTCGCCGTTGGCGCCAGATGGGAGTGGACGAGCCTTCCGTGAGTTTAATCGGCGGCGACCGTTTCTTGGATTTGATCATCAGCGGCTTTTCTTTCGAGGATTTTCGGTGGCGATTTCGTCATTGACCGATTTTGACCCCAACACCAAGCTCATCAGGATACAAAATTACCAGCGCTTCCGCCAGATACTACAATGCAAGCGTCGCCATCGCAGGTTCAAGGTGGCGATTTAGTCTTGCGTAAAGTCTTCCAAAACACTGCCCAACGAAACGTGGGAAAACTAGGGACGAACTGGGAAGGACCTTACAAAGTAATATAAGTAGTCCGACCAGGCTCCTACCAAATCGCAAACATGCAAGGCGTCAAAATCCGAGAACTTGGAATGCGATGCACCTCAAAAATACTACCACTAAGCGATAAAGCGTGGTACAAAAGAACTTCGAGATGGCTTGATCCTAGACAAAGTGCGTTGGCAACTTCGGCGGGTTCAGCTATCCCCAATTAAAAAAAGTGGGTACGTATACTCATATACTCCCACAAATTTCGAAGACTCTAAAATTTTGAAACTTTTCACGACTTTTCAAATCAGCGAAATGGCCACGACAACAGATCCAGTATCCACAAAGCGATTACCACATCAAAAATTCACCGAAATAATTCGGGACTTCTCCTACAAAGCCCTTAGACCTTACTATGGCATAAAGAAAATTTTTCGCAGCACCGAGCGTTGCCTCACCCTGAACAAACATTTTCCCAAATTTTCACACCTCAAAGCGGTATCATTTCGTTGTTGCTGATCACAACAAAGCGAACTCTAACGTCTAAAAGACAAATACCGCCCTTCAAGGGGTAGGCTCTCTTGCATCCGACAAGGATAAACATAGCTATACAAGAAATCAAATTTTGGTTTAGCTCTTTGTAAAGGAAGTAGCTCGACTCACGCCAGACAAATCATATAAGCCGACAACAATTCGCGGATTTTAAGCAGTGCGAGTCAGGTTAAAATGCAAACAGGCAAAACGAAAGCCAATTTGTCATCGCAAAGCCTCAGTCCGAGAGTAAACCTAGGTCTTGCCTAAACCCAGCCATGCTGGATCTTGACATCTCAGACATAGTATGGTATCGAGATCCAAAATTTGTCTCTTCACTTAAGCCTATTCGTTTCACAAACTTTTCACGTAAATCGGTAAACCGGAAAATCTCGCTTTATGCAAACAATAGGTATGGTGATCATCAGGGAACTAGGAATGAGGCGACAACTCACACCCTCTTTCTCATACTTGAAAAACTGAAGTTCATAAATAATCGAAAAGCGTTTCATAGATTGAGACCACAAAGTTCAAACAAAGCCCCAAAAGGGCAGGGATTGAAGCCACCAGCGGCCAGTCGGTAAATACATCATGGCCTCTTAACGGCGAAACACATATAAAACAAAATCCCGAAGGGATTGATAAACCTAGACGCTCCCAGGAGCAACACCTTCATTCTCAAACTCACCCGCGATAGGGACAGCCTCGCCGTCGCCTTCCTCGGTCGCACATGCACAACCCACCTCGTCGCCCAGCCTCCCAATCCTCTCCCCGCTCCTGATCTTCTGAGTCCTCGGAGGTGCGCAAGGGTGCATTCGCCTGCAGGCCAGCAAGGATCGAATCGAAGTCTCCCTGGTCGCCCACTCTCCATTCGGGACGATAGTCTGGCTTCCTCCGAGTCCAAAGGCGGGGCCTCGTTACCCGAAGCAACTCGAGCTCGCTCAGACTCCCCTCGATCCCGCTAAATCCAAGTCCCTCTTGCGGACAGCTATCAAGGACTCAAACAGGATGGCCATCCTCGTCGACGACCAAAGAAGTCGCCACGAGCATCGGCAACCTCCGAGGATCTATGGGCGTCCATCTCCTCATGAGTCTGGATCTTGCTGAAGGCGGACTTCGAGGATTTTCTCTTCTTCTCCTTCTTCACCTTGAGTAGTGAACTCGCGGTCTTCCCAAAGGTCGCTGATACTGAACCTCAAGCTGGGACGTCTGGGCAGCATAGGTGTCCTCGACGGTCTGCAGTGCAGCCTCGATGCGCTTCGCTTCTGCGGCGACTCCAGCTCCTTCGATGACGAATGACTTCCGACCCACACTCGCCAAGCATTCCGTCAATCAGCGACACAAACTGTCCGCAAAGAAGGGGTAAGTATCATCATAAAAAGCGATGCAAGAATTGCAGATAGATCGAAATCGAACCTTGGAACGATGACGCGCCAACGGCTCTGAAAGTTCGCCCTCCTCGCTCTTAGCACCCCGCTTCCTTTTCACTCCGGATGCCGCACCAGCCCTTGCCCTTCCCTTGGGCAACGGCGCGGCACCAGCCGTTGGCAGTCCCAAGACAAGTTCCTCTTCGCCGGGAGGAGGTGTAGATTCTATCGCATCCTCTCTCCCGGAGATCAAGATCGGAGCAGTCGAAGAACCCGATGGATGGACCTGAACATCAGGAACCTGTTCAGGAATCTGTTCAGGAACAATAACCCCTTCCGCAGGCAGGAGGGCATCGGATGGGACTTCGGGGTTGGAAACTGGAAGAACAGGCGAAGGGGCCAAAGGAGCGGGCAAAGAGATCGGAGAAGCAGGCAAAGGAGTCAGAACCGCGGAAGGAACATCAGGCGTCTCAGTCCTCGCCCGCTTTGAGCCTTTCGCAGCACTGCGCCGGGATAGCTTAGCCTTGAAGGAGTCAAACCCATCAATAAAGGACGGAGTAGCGTCCTGAACGGCCGGAACCGACGGAGCCTGGCTGGCCTCGCCCATCTCAACATCAGAATCATTCTTTTCAACTTGGGAGGAAGACATTTTCTTTTCTTTTTGAGAGAGAAAAATAGAGTAATTGAAAAGATGTGAAGAATGAGAAGGGATGGCTGGCTATTTATAAAAAAAGGGGATGATGACGTAGATTTCCTGTGGAAAAGAATCCTTAGCCGAAAATTTCGATTTTCAGAAAACTCGAATCATTCGCCCGCAAAATCGTCTCCAATCTTACGAGCTGAGGGCTAACTGTTGGGGTCGAAAACGGTTATCTCGAAATCAATGGCTAAAGATCTTTCCAAACTCAAAGATTTCCCGCACAAACGGTCAACGGAGGAAGGATCGGGCGACGGAGAACCCACGGCGAGAATCCTGGTGCCGGTGGCAGGCGAGACGAAGCCGGCCTGGCGCCGGGCAAGCCCCTGGCGCCCGGCGGCGGACGCGACGCCGCCTGGCGCCCGGCGTAAGCGCAGCCCGCCTGGCGCGGTCGGCGGTCCTCGTCCCTGGTCGGTCCTCGTCCTGGTCTCGGTCCTCGTCCTGGTCTCGGTCCCATCGTGCTCAGTCTGATCCCGTCTTGGCTTGCTTGGATCAATCCTCGTGGGTTTTATACGATCACGCTCGAATTAACATCTCGATTCGACTCGATTGGAATCATCCTCGATGTTTTACGAGAAAAATTAGAAAGGTTGGATTTCTCGTAGAGGATATCGTGTAAAACAAGATCGATTAACTCGAACATCGATCCTTTAGGCTATACGGTTTATTTTACGAGAAAGATAGTCTTTCAGAAATCGTATAAAACGTTCAACGACTTAAGACAAGTCCACCGACTTACTTACGCTTTTAAGAATTCAGGCCTAATCAGACTATGACGGTTTATCCAATTTCCCGAACATCTGATAAACATCAAGTCACCAAAAAATGGGGGAAAAATCAAGGATAATTACGAAGATCGACAAAAATGGAATATTTCCTGAAGAGATAAACTTGGGCCCAAAGGCAAAGTCCATCATCCTAAGGCAAACCGACCTAGAAGTGAGTATATAAGGAGAGCAAGAGCAGAGGAGAAGGGGATCCGAAAATTAGACTTAGAGCACTTTGCTAGCTTAGAAGAATTAAAGTTTAGGTGGTTAGACTAGCGGAGCAAGGCTTAGGACGTTTGGCTGCCTGCGACTCTATCTTTTTATTTAATCGCAAATTTCTCTGTCTTTCGGAGAATTCTTGTATTCATATCTTTCATTTAATAAAACGCCTTCGAGCAAATATCACAATTTTTATTTTTGTCATCTGTTATCTTTCTCGATTTCGTGTGGCAACGCAGAGAATCCGGACCTTCAAGGAAAGTCGGGTTAACTTGGCTTTCCTCCGCAATCTTATTCATTAAAATCGACAGTGCGAATTTCGGTTCCCACAGTTGCGTAGAATAGATCAAGAGCATGTACCAATGCGAATTCTTCCCATTTGTTGTCTGTCTTGGCAGTATCTAGAATCTTCGTCCTCATGGTGTTGAATTCTTCTTTGAGATAGGTATCGAGCGATGTGTTGTCCTTGCTGTCGATCGATTCTTTCTGATGCTCGGCTGGTTCCTGGTCAGGATCGGTCGATGTGCTGGTAGGCATGTCGGTCGATGGCGATGTCTCTATGTGAAAATCAAGCTGGTTCTGAATCGTGCCCATCTCCTGCTAGAAAGCATCCATACGTGATTCTAGTGCAATCACATTATCAATCATTGGGTAGTAGGAACTACCAAACTTCTCCTCATAGGAATCTAACAACTACCAAACTTCTCCTCATAGGAATCTAACTTCTCTTCCAATCTGGTAAAGCGTATGTCGATCGATTGCCTGTAGTGACTATCGATCGATGTAGGATGAGCGTCGGTCGATGTAGTCCATCTCTCATCGGTCGATGTGTGGTGTGGAAACTCATGGGAGGTGGAGAGTTTCCATTGCTTCCATGCTGCAGCTCCTTGTGGTCTTCTTCTTCTCAAAGTGTTGACATCTTCTGCAAGATTCTCCATTGTCTGAGTGAGGTATTTGATCTTGTCATTGAGTGGATGGTAGACACTATCAAGCTTCCACTTGAAATCATTCATGGAATCATACTGAATGGTGTAGATATCATTGAACTTATCATCCTTCTCTGCTCTGTTGTAAGGATCTGGATCTGCCTGTGTAGCTGGTGTGAATCTTTCGCGATGCTCTGGTGTAAGCTGGTGTCCATCCTTAGCTCTTGCATTTCCTTCTGGATCTCTGTAAATACCAAACTCATCAGGTGTTAGAGATGCATGATCTAAATCATTGTTGGGGTCAAAAACGGTTATCTCGAAATCTACGGCTAAAGACCTTCCCGAAACTCAAAAGATTTCCCGCAAACGACTGACGAGGGAAAGATCGAACAACGAAAAAACCCACGGACGGCGAGACGGCCTGGCGGCGGCCGCAGCGGGGCCTGGCTGGCCCGCGGCGGCACCGCCGGCGCCCAGCCCGACGCAGCGGGGCAGCTGGCCTGGCGCCGGCACCCTGGCGCGGCGGGGCGGGCTGGCCTGGCGCGGGCGGCACCGGCCTGGCGCCGGCGGGGCTGGCTGGCCTGGCGCCGGCGGCACCACCGCGGCGGCTTCCGCCGCAGCGGGCGCCTGGCGCCGGCGACACCGCCTGGCGGCGGCACGCGGACGCTGGCTGGCTTAGCGCTCGCGGCCGCCTGGCGCCGGCGGCACCACAGCGGGCGGCCTGGCGCCCGCGGCACCGCCTGGCGCCGGCGGCAGCGCTGGCTGGCCTGGCGCCAGCGCACGCTGGACGCTGGCTGGCCGCCAGCGGCACTGGCCTGGCGCCGGCACCGGCCTGGCGCGGCGGCACCCATCGCGGCCCGGCGGTCCGCGACCCTCGTCCGGTCTCGGTCCTATCGTGCCGGTTCATTCCCGCCTTAGCTTGTTTGGATCAGCCCTCGTGAGTTTGGTCCAATCAGGCTATGGTGGTTTACCGATTCCACGAGACATCGGATAAACATCAAGTCATCGAAGATAGCGGAAAACTTCGGAGATAATTACAAAGACCGCGAAAATGGAACATTTCGGAAAGATAAGCTTGGGCCCAAAGGCGAGGCCCATCACCCAAGGCAAACCGACCTAGAGGTGGGTATATAAGGAGAGCAAGAGCAGAGGAGAAAGGCATCCGAAAATCCGAGAATTAGACTTAGAGCATCCTGCTAGCTTAGAAAAACTAGGGTTTAGGTAGTTAGACTAGCGGAGCAAGGCTTAGGACGTTTGGCTGCCTGCGACTCTATCTTTTTCTTTAAATCGCAACTCTCTTTGTCTTTCGGAGAATCCTTGTACTCGTTTCCCTTATCTAATAAAACGCCTTCGGGCAAACAATTCAATTTCTATTTTTTGTCTTCTGTTTACTTTGTCGATTTCGTGTGGCAACGCAGAGAATCCGGACCTTCAGGGAAAGTCGGGTTCACTTGGCTTTCCTCCGCAATCTTATTTATCGAAAATTGACGGTGTGAATTTCGGTTCCCACAGTTTGGCGCTAGAAGGAGGGGGGGACGGATTCTCTAACTCGAAAACCACCGATCGATCAAAGTTCAGTATGACTTCTTCGTCAGCCCGCAACATCGTATCTTTCGAGGATCGAGCAACGGCCCGTACGGTCAAACCTCACAATGATCTCCTCGTAATAGAACTCACGATCCAGGACATTGACGTAGCAGGGTATTGGTCGACACCGGATGCTCGGCCAATATTATCTACAAAAGCACCCTCGAGAGGATGGGCGTCGACCTAAGCATCCTTACGGATGACCCCAGCCCAGTATTCGGACTCTCGGGAGAAATTATGACCCTCGGCTCAACTAACCTCCTAGTCAGAGCCGGGGGCGTCGCCAAAAAGACGGAATTCCTGGTGATCGATGGTCCAACATCCTACAATGCGATAGTTGGAACTCCCTGGCTAAACTCCATGAGAGCGATCCCATCAACATTCCACCTATGCCTCAAGTTCCCAACGCCTTTCGGGGTCGAGACAATACATGGTAGTCACGGAGCAGCGCAGATCTACCTCGCTACCGAACTAAAACGGAAAAACTCTGAAATCGAAACCTCTCGGAAAAAGCAAACGATTCACAACTCGCCGGAAACCTTCTGGCAGTCCCAAAGAGCTGAGGCCCTGGAAGCGTGAACCAACCTGCGAACGGTGGTCTCAATCTGTCTCGGCGATTCTTTCCGGAGCGGTGTGTCGAGATCGGAGCTAACCTCCGCGAACCAATGAAAGCAGAGCTCATCGCGTGCCTCAAAAGAACCTCGATGCGTTAGCGTGGGCTGCGGAGGATATGCGAGGAATCGACATTAGCGTAACATGTCACGAACTTAACATCGACCCAACTCACAAACCCGTAAAACAAAAAGGCGAAAGTTGGGACCTGAGCGTGCCACGAGTCAATGAGGAAGTCGAAAGACTCCTCAAAGTAGGTCGATAACAGAAGTCAGGTATCGGACTGGCTCGCCAACCCGTCGTGGTAAAAGAAAAGCGGCAAATGGCGGTCTGTGTCGATTTCACGGATCTGAATAAAGCCTGTCCAAAGGATTGCTTCCCGCTCCCACACATTGACCGACTGGTCGAAGCAACCGCGGAAACAAGCTTCTGTCATTCATGGGCGCTTTTCGGATACAATCAGATCATGATGAATCCCGACGCGAAAAACTGCGTTCATCACAGACCGCGGAGCGTATTGCTATAAGGTAATGCCTTCGGTCTTAAAACGCAGGTGCAACATATCAGCGACTTCGTCAACAAAATGTTTGCCGAACAGCTCGGCAAAACTATGGAAGTATACATCGATGATATGCTCGTAAAATCTCTTGACGAACACGATCACATAGCCCACCTAGAGGAATGTTTTGCACGACTCAACCAGCATAACATGAAACTCAACCCGCAAAATGTAGATTAGCGGTGGCATCGGAGAATTCCTCGGATACCTCGTAGCGTCGCTGAATCGAGGCCAACCCAAAACAAATCGACGCACTGATAGAAATGGTCTCCCGAGAACCAAGCGAAGTCCAGAGGCTAACCGGAAGAGTCGCGGCGTTGAACCGTTTCATCTCACGGTCCACGGATAAGTGCCTACCGTTTCGAGACATTGAAGGGAAACAAGAAGTTCGAATGGTCGAGCAATGTGAAAAAGCTTTCCAGCAATTGAAACATTACCTGGCCACTCCACCAGTCCTCGCAAAACCGGTGGAAGGTGAACCTCTTTTTCTCTATATCGCAGTTTCCGCAACGGCGGTCAGTGGCGTCTTGATACGAGAAGAACGCGGCGAACAAAAACCAATCTTTTACGTAAGCAAGACATTACTGGATGCGGAAACTCGATACCCTCTAATGGAAAAATTAGCATTCGCTGTCATAACCTCGGCAAGAAAACTAAGACCATATTTCCAGTCTCACGCTATAGTGGTTCTCACCACGTTCCCGCTACGGATAATCCTGCATAGTCCAAGTCAATCCGGGAGGCTCGCAAAATGGGCAATCGAACTGAGTGAGTACGACGTCGAATACCGCCCAAGGACGTGTGCAAAGTCCCAAGTACTGGCGGATTTCTTGGTAGAATTACCCACTAGAGACATGACTAACGAGGAACCAAACTCAACTTGGGTCCTCCACGTCGACGGATCTTCATCCAAACAAGGATCCGGAATCGGAATACGGCTCACCTCTCCAAACGGGGAAATCCTAGAACAGTCTTTCCGATTGGCTTTTCACGCTTCAAACAATGAGGCAGAATACGAAGCACTCGTCGCAGGATTGCGGCTGGCCCATGGGTTAAAAATCCGTAATATTCACGCTTACTGCGATTCTCAGTTAGTCGCCAATCAATACAGCGGAGAATATGAGGCGAGAGACGAAAGGATGGACGCATATCTAAAACTCGTCCAAGAGCTGGCTCGAAATTTCGACCAGTTAAGCCCTGACCAGAATTCCTCGCCGAAAACGCCCAGGCTGGCCTTGGCTGCCCTCGCCTCAAGCTCAGATCCAGGGCTCCAAAGAGTAATCCCGGTCGAATTCATCGAGCATCCGAGCATCGGACCACCAGTGGTCGTCAATCTAATCCAGGACGAGATTGAAGATCGCGGAAGAAGTCGAGGATCAGCGGAAGCGGATGTGAAC
Organism: Brassica nigra; assembly: GCA_016432835.1. NCBI lineage: Eukaryota > Viridiplantae > Streptophyta > Magnoliopsida > Brassicales > Brassicaceae > Brassica > Brassica nigra. The sequence continues at coordinate 9,071,838 of CM028248.1, forward strand.
CCGACCGAGTATGGCTGCGACAGCCCTTGGTTAGAACCAATCCGAGCCTATATCGTGAATGGAACCTTACCCGCCGAAAAATGGGCGGCCCGTAAAGTAAAAACCCAAGCGGCACGGTATGTCACGATAGAGGGAGAAATTTATAAGTGGTGTTTCTCTGGTCCTCTCATGGCATGCAGAAGGGGAAAGAGCAAGGAGAATCATGAAGGAGGTCCATTCAGGATCATGCGGAAATCATTCTGGCGGAAGATCTCTCGGTTAAAATCAAGCGCCACGGTTATTACTGGCCAACCATGGTAAAGACTGCGAGAAGTTCGCCCGGAAGTGCGAAAAATGCCAAAGGCATGCTCCAACAATCCATCAACCCGCGGAGATCCTCTCCTCGATCTCGTCCCCCTATCCTTTCATGCGATGGTCCATGGACATCGTCGGACCTATGCACCCATCAAAACAAAAACGCTTCCTCCTAGTCCTTACGGTTTCTTTTCCAAATGGGTAGAAGCGGAATCCTACGCAAGTATCAAGGACACACAAGTCGAGAACCGTCTGGAAACATATCATAACTAGACATGGGGTCCCGTACGAAATCGTAACAGATAATGGATCTCAATTTATCTCTACTCGATTGAAGCATTCTGCGAAAAATGGAAAATCGACTTACAAAGTCAACTCCCAGATATCCGCAATGCAATGGACAGGCAGAAACCATCAACAAAACCGTCCTTGACGGACTCAAGAAACGCTAGACGCCAAGAAGGCGATGGGCGAGGAGCTCGAAGGAGTTCTTTGGTCGCATCGTACAACCCCAAGGCAGGCTCGGTGAAACTCCATTCGCCCTCGTTTACGGGCGGAATGTATGATCCCGAAGTAGAATTCCCGAGTACGGAGAAGATTCCTCCCGAAAGAGAGGATTTAAACGCGCTATGATGCTGGACAATCTCGACCTCATCAATGCGCCGCGACCAGGCACTCATTCGAATCCAGAATTACCAGCACGCTGCCGCAAGGTACTACAACTCAAGCGTCGCCATCGCAGGTTCAAAGAAGGCGATTTAGTCTTACGAAAAGTCTTCCAAAACACTGCGAACTAAGCGCAGGAAAACCGGGAGCAAACTGGGAAGGACCGTACAAAGTCATAAAAGTAGTCCGACCAGGCTCATACCAAATCGCAAACATGCAAGACGTCAAAATCCGAGAACTTGGAATGCGATGCACCTCAAAAAATACTACCACTAAACGATAAAGCGTGGTACAAAAGAACTACGAGATGGCTTGATCCCTAGACAAGGGTACGTAGGCAACTCGCCAATCGGCGGATTCAGCTATCCCCCCAATTTAAAAAAAGGGGGGGAGTGGGTACGTATACTCGTATACTCCCACAAATTTCGAAGACTCTAAAATTTTCGAAACTTTTTCACGACTTTTTCAAAATCAGCCGAGACGGCCACAACAGCGGATCTAGTGTCCACTAAGCGATTATCACATCAAAAACAAATCCCGGATGGCCAAACACTTCACGAGGCATTGTGAATGTGGACGCTTCTCCCTGGGTCAAACTTACGCGACCCCTTGGTCCCGCGTCCAAAACGGAAACGACAGTTTTCTGGCTGCGAACATTCGCAAAGACATCCCAAAGCCGCAAGCGTTTCAACACGAGGCGGCATAAGGAAAAATCAACCTTCAGCATTGCGAGACGTCGCTAACGCTTGAAGGACATTCTTTTCCGCAAAACATTGCAGACGAAATCTTCGTCTCTAAACATACAAACGCACCTCAAAACGGTATCATTTCGTTGTTGCTGATCACAACAAACGAACTCTAACGTCCTAAACAGACAAATAGCCGCCCTTCGAGGGGTAGGCTCTCTTACATCCGACAAGGATAAACATAGCGCTATACAAGAAATCAAAATTTTGGTCTAGCTCTTAGTAAAGGAAGTAGCTCGACTCACGCCAAAACAAATCATATAAGCCGACAACAATTAGCGGATTTTAAGCGGTGCGAGTCAGGTTAAAATCGCAAACAGGCAAAACGAAAGCCGATTTGTCATCGCAAAGCCTCAGTCCGAGTAAACCTAGGTCTTGCCCTAAACCCAGCCACGCTGGATCTTGACATCTCACAGACATAGTATGGTATACGAGATCCAAAATTTGTCTCTTCACTTAAGCCTATTCGTTTCACGAGTTTTTCGCGAATCGGTAAACCGCGGAAAATCTCGCTTTATGCAGACAATAGATACGGTGATCATCGGGAACTAGGAATGACGACAACTCACACCCTCTTTCTCATACTTCAAAAACTGAAGTTCATAAATAATCAAAACGTTTCATAGATTGAGACTGCGGAAATTCAAACAAAACCCCATAAAGGGCAGGGATTGAAGCCACCAACGGCCAGTCCCGGTAAATACATCATGGCCTCTTAAACGGCCGAAACACATAAAAACGAAATCCCAGAAGGGATTGATAAACCTAGCGCCTCAGAGCGTCATCTTCATCCTCACTCGCGACGGGGACAGCCTCTCGCCTCCCTCGGTCACATCGCCACTACCTCGTCCCGCCACCTCGCAATCTTCTCCACGCCCCGATCTTCTGAGTTTTCGAGGTCGGAGCTAGGTGCATTCGCTTGCGAGGATCGACTCGAAATCTCCCCGGTGGCGCCCACTCTCCTTTACAGACGATAATCTGGCTTCCTCCAAGTCCAAAGCGGGGCCTCGTTACCTCGGCAACTCGAGCTCGTTCAGACTCCTCGATCCCGCTAAAGCCAAGTCCCTCTTACGGACAGCTATCAAGGACTCAAACAGGATGGCCATCCTCGCCGACGACCATAGAAGTCGCCACTGGCATCAGCAACCTCCGAGGTTCTACGGCGTTCATCTCCTCGTGAGCCTGAACCTTCTCAAGACGCGGACTTCGAGGATTTACTCCTCTTCTCTTTCTTCACCTTGAGTAACGAGCTAGCGGTCTTCCCAAGGTCGCTCAAGATCGCTGATACGAACCTCAAGCTGGGACGCCGGCGGCATGGGTATCCTCGACATCTGCAATGCGCCTTAGTACGCTTCAGCGCTTCGCGACGACTCCAGTTCTTCCGATAGACGAATGACTTCCGACCCGCACTCGCCAAGCATTCCGTCGATCAGAGACACAAACTGTCCGCAAAAGGAAAGAGTAAGTATCATCGCAAAAACGGTGCAAGAGTTACGGACAAAATCGAACCTTGAACGATGACGCCAATGGCTCAGAGGTCGCCTCGCTCTTCGCACCCGCTTCTTTTCGCTCCGACGCTGGGCCAGCTCTTGCCCTTCCCTTGGGCAGTGGCGCTGCACCAGCCGCTGGCAGTCCTAAGACAAGTTCCTCTTCGCGGGGAAGAGGTGCAGATTCTATCGCATCATCTCTTCCGGAGATCACGATCGGGCAGTCGAAGAACCCGATGGATGAATCTGAACATCAAGAGTCTGTTCAGGAACAATAACCCTCTGTAGACGGAGGGCATCGGATGGGACTTCAGAACTTGGAACCAAAGGAGCAGGCAAAGGAGTTGGAGCCGCTGAAGAAACATCGGGCGCCTCGGTCCTCGCCGCCGAGCCTTTCGCAGCACTACGGGATAGCTTAGCCTTGAAAGAATCAAACCCATCAGTCAGGGACGGAATAGCCTCTTGAACGGCCTGAACGGGGAGCTTGACTGGCGGAACCGACGGAGCTTGGCGGCCTCGCCCATCTCAACATCAGAACCATTCTTTTCAACTTGGGATGAAGACATTTTCTTTTCGAGAGGAGAAGAGAGAATTTGGAAAGATGTGAAGAATGAGAAGGAGGGTTGGCTACTTATAAGAAAAAGGAGGAGAAGACACAGGTTCTCTGCGGAAAAATCCTTAGCCAAAGATTTCGATTTTCAAAAATTCAGATCACGCCCGCAAAATCGCCTCCGACCTTACGGGCTGGGGCTAACTGTTGGGGTCAAAACGGTTATCTCGAAATCTACGGCTAAAGACCTTCCGAAACTCAAAAGATTTCCGCAAACGACCGACGAGGGAAAGATCGAACAACGAAAACCCACGACGGCGAGACGCCTAGCGCCGGGCGGCACGCTGGACGCTGGTTGGCTGGCGCCGGCGGCACCCGCCTGGCCGGCGGCACGCTGGACGCTGGCTGGTTTGCGCCGGCGGCACTCGCCTGGCGCCGGCGGCACGCTGGCGCTGGCTGGCCGGGCGGCACGCTGGACGCTGGCTGGCTGGCGCCGCGGCACTTCGCCCGGCGCACGCTGGACGCTGGCTGGCTGCCGGGGCCTCGCCGGGCGGCACGCTGGACGCTGGCTGGCCTGCCGGCGGCACTCGCCTGGCGCCGGGCGCTGGACGCTGGCTGGCTGGCCGGTGGCACCGCCGGCGGCACCCGCCACGCTGGCCGCCTGGCGCCGGCACTCGCCTGGCCGCACGCTGGACGCTGGCTGGCTCCGCCGGCGGCACTCGCCTGCGCCGGCGCGCCAGGCCGCCTGGCCGGGCGTTCGCCTGGCCGGGCGGCACGCGGACGCTGGCCTGGCCGGGCACGCTGGACGCTGGCTGGCCTGGCCGGGCGGCACCGCCTGGCGCCGGCGGCACCTGCCGGCGGCACTCGCCCATACCGGGCGCACCATCGCTGGTCGCCGGCGTCGGTCCGCGACCTCGCCCCGGTCTCGGTCCTATCGTGTGTTCATTCCCGCTTTAGCTTGTTTGATCAGCCCTCGTGAGTTTGGTCCAATCAGGCTATGGTGGTTTACCCGATTCCACGACATCGGATATACATCAAGCCATCGAAGATAGCGGAAAACTCGGAGATAATTAAAGACCGACGAAAATGGAACATTTCGAAAGGATAAGCTTGGGCCCAAAGGCGAGGCCCATCACCGCAAGGCAAACCGACCTAGAGGTGGGTATATAAGGAGAGCAAGAGCAGAGGAGAAAGGCATCCCGAAAACCGAATTAGACTTAGAGCATCCTGCTAGCTTAGAAAAACTAGGGTTTAGGTAGTTAGACTAGCGGAGCAAGGCTTAGGACGTTTGGCTGCCTGCGACTCTATCTTTTTCTTTACATCGCAACTCTCTTTGTCTTTCGGAGAATCCTTGTACTCGTTTCCCTTATCTAATAAAACGCCTTCGGGCAAACAATTCAATTTCTATTTTTTGTCTTCTGTTTACTTTGTCGATTTCGTGTGGCAACGCAGAGAATCCGGACCTTCAGGGAAAGTCGGGTTCACTTGGCTTTCCTCCGCAATCTTATTTATCGAGAATTGACGGTGTGAATTTTGGTTCCCACAATCATTATCTTTATTAAGATCGAATGGTAAAGGTTGAGTATCGATCGATGCGGTAGGGCTCCCGTCGATCGATTTCGTGTTGTAGAGTCGATGGGGAAGATTGCAACTGAAGTCTTCTCCATGTGTCTTAGGGTTGGATGGTGGCTGATGCATCTTTTCTTCTTCTAGGGTTTTTGAATTGGTTTCTTCTTTGGTGTGACAAAATGCTTCTACCCCGTGGCTCCTTATATAGTGGTTATCATCCACCAAGTTTCCAAATTTGGAATTGCCAAATTTGAAATTTCTATTCTTCTCTTGGTCGGTTTGACTGGTATCGATCGATATGTCTTCTGGTGTGTCGATCGATTCTTCTTCGTGTGGCCCTCATCTTGGTTTAGTATCGATCGATGCTGGTGATGTCACGTCGATCGATGTTGGTAGCATGGTTCCATGTGAACTGGATCCATCTCTAGTGAGATTTTCCTGCTGGTTTGTAGCTGGCTCTTCCTCACGTTCTTCATTGCTTTCTTCCGCTTGTTGGGAAGGTGTAGTAGTCTCTAGAGAAAAAATTAGATAGCATTGTGCTGGCCAATCATCTCTCGTCCTTGAAACTGTCGTGTCGATCGATTCGTGTATGTTGGTGTCGATCGATATAGCTCTGCTTGATCTCGGAATTGGTTGAATGCTGGGGTAGCATGATGAATATGATCTGGATGGAATGAACTGCTGAGGATCATACTGAGTAGGTCCTTCATCTTCATGAAAGTAGAGACTTTCTTTGTCTTCCCATAAGGCTTCATAATCTCTCTCCACGATAGGGTGGTACACATTCTCTTCTCTGCGGATGTATGATTATGGTATGTTCCTGTTGTATTCCTCATCGTACTCTTCTTCTCTGTGGATGAAAGAGTATTCAATATCTCTTTTCCTCATGTAATCCTCATCATAGTCATCTTCTATTAGCTCCACTGTATATGCTGGCTTATAGTCGTCTGTTTCCCAACTCCCTGTATCGATCGATGTGATAACGGACTCGTCGATTGATGAGAGATCAATAGGGTCGATCGATGCATCTGTTGTTGTGCCGATCGATTCCGAGTACTCTGTCTCATACTCTTCTGCACAATAACATGTAGCTACGAGTATTGCTTCATCTGGAGGCTTCTGGTAGGGTGCTGGAGGTCTTATAACCTTGACTGGGTCATAGTAAACCTCTGAGTTAATGAGTGTCAAACACAACTGGCTGGTTTGCAAATTCAAGATGGCTCCCACAGTAGCTAGGAAAGCTCTTCCAAGTAGTAGAGAAGAATTCCAGTTTAACTTGATGTCTAGGACATGAAAGTCAACTGGAACTATAGCATTACCAATCTGTACCTCAAGGTCTCTGACGATTCCCATGGATCTCCTCCTAGAACAATCTAAAAAGTAAAAGGATTCTTTGGAAGGTTCCACCTTTAGACCTAGTTGGTCTGCCATAACCTTTGGTAGGATGCTGACTGATGCTCCTGTGTCACATAGGGCATGTGAGAATTCAATGCCTTGTACTAGGCATGAGATGATGAACTCCCCAGGATCACTCTTTTTCTTCAATGTCATCTTCCTTAGGAAATCCTTTCTGATCTTGTTGAACATCTTCTCAATATCAGCCTCTGTGACCTTTGTTTCTCTGAAGAACATCCAAAATCTGTGTAAGTAATATGCTTCTTCAAAGGGTTTCTCTGCTGGAATCCTTAGGACTCTCTTCTTGAAATTTTTCAACTCCTTCTCATTAGCTTCCCTTTTAAGGTGCTTAGGAATCTTCTCTTTCCTTTTCCTGGTTGTTCCCTTTGCTCTTTCCTTTTCAATCTCCATAGGCTCCAATGTATCCTCAACTTCTTCTGGTGGGTTATCTGCAGGTTTGGGTCGGGATCTATTTGCATAGAGTAGGGCAGCATCTATCCTTGGTAGCTGAACTCGCTGTTTGATGGTGGTAAATCGATCGATGTCTCGTTGGGTGTGTCAATCGACATCTTGTGGTGAGTGTCGATCGATATCGGTTTTTTCTGGTCGATCGAAGAAAGGGTGGAGTGGGTTTGGGTGTCTCGCTGCGAACTCTGAGTGTGTCATAATTCGGATTGGTTTGGTCGTGGCTGTAGACTCGGTAGACTCTGTCGATCGATGTGGTATCTCGAACATCGATCGATATTCTTCTTCGAATGTCGATCGATTGCTCTCGTCTTGCATCAATCGATGCGAGTGAGAGCTGTCGATACTCATGGTTCTCTCGGTTTCAAAGTCTTCCTCCTGAAGCTCTACATCTCCATCCATATGCCAGAATTCATCTACTGTGATGGCATTGATGTGGTGTCTGATGAGATCTTCTTCTCTCCCTTTTATGAAGGCTTCTTGCCTCTTAATAGCTTCTGCTGTTTGAATCACCTGTGTCTCTAGATTCTTCACATGGGTGCTCAAGGTGTCAAACTTCACATTCAAGCTATTGTATGCAGCATCTATCTTTCCATTAAAATCCACAGTAAGCCTCTGCTGACCCTCTAGAACTGAATCAAGCATTGCTTCAATCTTGCTCTCCTGAGTAGGTGGTGGTGGATTCTGATAGAAAAAATTGTTGAGATTCTTGTTGTTGCTGTAGTTGTTGTTGCTGAAGGGTTTCTGGTACTGTGAATTCTGATTGTAGTTGCTCCTCTGACTGTTGCCATAGAAGTTCCTGTTTCCACTCTGGTTTCCAAATCTCTGTGATCCTCCTATGAAATTCACTTCTTCCTCATATCCTTCTTCATCAGTTCCTATAGCTTCTACATCTTCTGCAAAGCTGACCTGCTTCCTTAGAAGCTTGTGAACACTGTCTAGCGCAGCTTTCATATCCTCTAGCTGCTCCTTCCCAAGAGCATTAGCTAGTCTCCTTCTCTCATAATCAGTGTTCTTGGTGCTATTGCTAGTTGCCAAGTTCTCAATAAGTCTCACAGCCTCCTCTGGATTCCTGGTGTTGAAATTTCCTTCACTAGCTGTTTCTAGTGCTGTCTGGTAGGTTAGGTCTAAACCTATGAAGAAAGTGCTGAGCAGCTGCACTTCATTGAATCCATGGTGTGGACAATCTCTCTGGTAGGACTTGAAACGAACCCAACAATGTCTGAAAGGTTCTGCAGGCTTTTTGCATAAATGTAGCAATCTTGCTTCTTAGCTCCTCTGCGCGTGCCTCATCAAAGAAATTAATCAAGAAAGCATTCTTGATGTCATCCCAGGATGTAAGAGATCCTGGTGGTAGTTGCTTAAGCCATTGCAAAGCTTCTCCAGTGAGAGAATACTTGAAAAGCTTGCAAAGTAGGTAGTCAGCTGGGACTCCATTGGCTTTGATAGCAGATATGAGATCCTCGTACCTCTCTAGATGGTCCATAGGATGCTCATTGGATGCTCCACTGGAGGGTGTCTGTCCTACAAGTGTGTAGTATTGAGGCTTCACCTCATAGTCAGCCCTCTGTATGTCTGGAGGACGGATAGCAGATCTGTTGGCATAGAATTGGTATGGACGGTTGTAGTCAGCCAGTGATCTGTTTCTGTTGGCTTTTTCTGCAGCTCGAGCAGTTGCTGCAGCAGCTTCAGCTTCTAGATCAGGGATTGCAGCCCCCTGATCATTGATTATTTGACCTGCTGCATTACGCAGGTGACCTTCTTGGTCACGCAGGTTACCATCGTTATCTTCCCTAAGTATCAGTGTCGCGACCATGCTTGGTGATTCGGTATTGATCGATGTACGGCTTGCGGTATCGGTCGATATCGGGTGAAAGGTAGATAGGTACTGAGAAGTAACGGTCGATGTGGAAGGACGGTTATCAGTCGATGTCAGATGAACGAGATCGGTCGATATTGATGAACGGTTATCGTCGATGTCAGATGAACGAGATCGGTCGATATTGATGAACGATTATCGGTCGGCGGTGTCTGAAACTCGGAAGACGGATGTGAGTGAATATCGGTCGATGCACAAACTGGTGTATCGATCGATGCGGAACGGTTCTGTGTGCGGATTGAACGTTCCAAAGCAGCTGAATCAGTCGACAAAAGTTCCTTGTTCTTCTTGCTTCGGGTTATGCTGGGCATGCACCTGAAAAGAAAAGAAAAATTTATCAGTAACAAGTAGTAAAAAGAAAAACCTAGACTTAAATAAAATCTAATGGCAATAAAAAGCTCCCCGGCAACGGCGCCAAATTTGATATGATGCTCAAATTACCCTAGAGCAACCTTACTCTCATCAAAAGAGGTCAAGTTGTAGTACTTAGGGATCGAATCCACGATGGAACACAATAGATCTTATTATAACTAAGCTAGGTCAAAGATTTCAAAGCAGTAAATTGCAAATAACTTAAAACTGGTGAGCAAGACAATTACTCAAGTGATTGATTTGGGTGTTAACTAAGATGGTGAAGGTGTTAGATCTAGGATTACTATTCAGGTTATCAGGATTATAATAGTATGAATGCTTATATGAGATGCTTGCATGATATTAAAGAACCCAACGAAGCAATAGCCCGACGGTCGTCGCCGACTATCTTACACTAGAATTGATGAATCTTCATTGAGTATTCACCAAAAGGCGTCCATCGACCTGCCAATGCACGTATCGATCGATGATGCCTCTCATTTATCGATCGATGACTCTATAGGAGTATTTATCGATACGATACTAGCGAGCTTTAAGCGTGTGGTTGAATACAATTCACTAGAGAATTTGCCAAGTCAGCTGACGCTTGTTCCCAGCAGAATTCTTAGCTCAGAGAAGATAGATCCAAGTATTTTATCTCTGTATTCAGGTATAGGTTAGCTACTCCTACACAAGTATTAAGAATGATATTCTAAGATGAATATCACATGCTCAAGTATTCATATTTGGGGCTAATCCCTCAACCTATTTGAATCCTAAATCCAACAAAGGTGTTTACTCAGACATGGCTGAGTAGAACATCATAACAATAATAATAAAATGCATAGATATAATAGAATAGAAATAAATGTGTTCAAAAAAGCTCTCAATATATGTAACTCTCTCTCTCACAAAACAAAGAACTAAGAAAGGTAGAAGAGACTAAGAAAAGCTGTAAGAAAGACTCTGTAAAAAACTATATCTTTGCCAAAACACTTAGGCAATACTTAAATACTTAGGAATAATTAGGTTAAAACTCATCAGGGGCATTCTGGTAAATAGGTGATTGCTTGGGCTTCAAGCCGGCTGTGATCAAAATGGGCTTCTGCAGCTTGAATATCGATCGATTACACAAGATGTGTATCGATCGATGCATCTCTCTCCGTGTCGACCTTGAGGGGGTCGATATGGCCTCCTCGGGTGATATCTCTAAAATGCTCCAAAATGCTCCTAAAACATCATCTTTCTTCCAAATGCTCCTGAACCTGAAAATATGCTAAATAGACTCCAAAACATACTAGATATATCCTAAAACTCTCAGATATCAGGGGTAAAATCGGGTCAAATATAAGGTCTATCAGGAGGTTGGGTATTGTGGAACAATCACTTGTGAAGATTCATCTATTGAGAAGACCCAAGATGAAGTGGCTGTTTGTGCGAAAGAAGTTCTTGTTGGAGAGTCTTCTCAAGAGCTGTGTGTTGAGCACTTGGAAAGTGCTAAGAGGGAGGAGGTGAGTGGAGCCACAAAGGCTCCTCATGAAAAGAAGAACATAATGAAAGAACCTCACTCTCCACCTCTTGGTATTCTCCCACACACTCCCACTCTCCACCCAATGAAGCTCAAAGACGGAGCCATTGAATACAAGGTCAAAAGCAAGGGCAGGTCCAAGCCATTGTCAAGTGCAAGGGCCATCATCACTCCTCAGCTTCAAAACGACCCCATCAAGCTTCAAGAGCTTCTCTCTAAGGTCCTCACCATCACTCTTGAAGGTTGGAAGGATCCTCCTTCTCACTAGTCCAAGAGAAAAGGTAGTCAAGCTAGTGACTCAAAACAAGCTCACTTGGGAGGAAGTCCATGATTATCCTTGTACATAGTCCTGCTATTTCATTTCTTTAAGTTTTTAATAAATGTGGTTGAAGTTTCCAGGTTGAGCTTAGCACTAGAGGAGAGATGAAAGGTGGTGAAGCACCTGAACCTTGTGATTGACACCATGTAGCAGCCTCCTCTAGTTGCTATGAATCAAACCAGCTCTTAGACCCAGACACCAAACACCACGCCCAAGCCTCCTCTTGAGGTATCACTCCAACTCTTCTTGTATATACCATTATTTTTGCCTTGTTTCGGTACATCATTCTTTCCTACTCACACAGAGACTATGTGATTTAAGTTTGGGGGAGGAACCAGGTATTTTATCATGTTTGCTTTGTTGATTGTGAGTCTCATGCATTGCATTGTACATTCTTATATGCATAGAAAAACCAAAAAATTTGAAAATTTTGAAAAATGCAAAAAGAATCACGTAGTTGCATCACTTGCATTCTTAAGATTGAGTCCATAGCATATATGTTGCATTCAGTTGCATATGGAGCAGCTGTTGATATGCCTTATAAAGAACACTTGTTTGCACTGAAATTGGCACCCTAGTTAAACATATCAAGTAGCTTAAGCATCTCTTGAAAGGCTTGCATGCTTTGAGCCTTGAAAACTCTTCTTGAAACATGTTTGCTTGCTTGATATTGGCATTGTTCTTGAAACCAGCTCCATCCTGAACTTAGACTTGGATGAACTTAATTTCTCTTGCATATGGGCATTTGCATACTTGATCATGGGTCTCATACACATTTGGGTTATATTTCCCCCATCGTACCACTCTTTGTTAACCCAAATGGCACTTCCTTACCCTTGAACCCTAGCCATTATTTGAAGCCTACATTGATTTGCATGAGTGAGGCCTCTTTTGATATTTTGTCATGTGCAAAATCTTGGGAGTATTGGAAGCGACATGGATTTGTTCTCATCTCTTGCTAGCATAGGGTCATCATTTGAGCTAGCTTCTAGGATGGTGAGTGGGTTTTTGTTCCTTAAAGGTTTATATCTTGGGTTTGGGAAGTGATAAAGTTGAGATTGATGAACAAAAGAGTGTCATGAGAAAGAAAAGCCCTATGAAAAAAGAAAAGAAAAAGAAAAAGAAAGATTCAATAAGATAGTGGGGAAGGGAAAATAAAAAGTGTTAGTTTACAAATGTGAAAAGTGAATAAGAGGTCCTTAGTGGTTGATTCTTAAGAAAATAATGTTGTTCATTGGGTGAGTGATGTGAGTGTTTTTCATTTTGGGTTATGGGATGAATGAAAAGGGTGTAGAATTTGTAATCACTTAAGAATGGGGTAGAATGATGAGGATGGATCCATGTATGCATGAATTGCTTCTAGTCTTAGATAAATTTTGCATAATTAAGTACTATAATTTATCTCTTATTTGAGAGAGTTGCTTGAGGTTAATTTGAGCATATCAAATCTGGAGCCATTGTCGGGCAGCATTGGATTCGCCATTAGAATTAGATTTTATATATTTCGTCTATGCTTTCTTTGCTTTATTTTTTTTTTTTTAAATTACTCATTAAGATATTTATTTTCTTATGTCTTTCAGGTGCATGCCCAACAACACCAAAAACAGCAAGGAAAAAGATCTCTTGCCACCTTCAGACCCTACTCATCTCGAGTGTACGATCCGCAAGGAAAAGCAAGCAGCATCGATCGACACACCTTCTTTGTCGATCGACAACATTCGTAGGACGGTAGTGATCAACACCAGCACACCAGCATCGATCGACACAAACCCGCAAGTTAACAACATGGTCGCACCAATGATACTGACTCGAGATGAGCACGGAGACCTGTGTGACCCAGAGAGCCACCTGTGTAATGCAGCATTTCGAAAGATTGATAATCAGGGGGACTGTAATACCTGATCCTGAAGCAGATGCAAGGCAAGCTGCTTTGGAAGCTGAGAACGCTGCAGCTAATGTAGCTAATGCTGAGGCCGCTCGTCCCAGAACGTTGGCTGAGTACAACCCTCCAGATAAATTCAACGCCAACAGATCTGCAATTCGTCCCCTTGCTTTCCAGAGGTACGATTTCAAGATGAAGCTTGCATACTTTACTCTTGTGGGACAGACACCATTCCATGGTCTCTCACATGAACACCCAATGGATCACTTGGAGCGATTCAAGGATTTAGTGTCTGCTATTAAAGCCAATGTATTTCCTGAGGAGTACCTGCTCTGTTAGCTCTTCAAGTACTGACTTGCTGGAGATGCTTCATATTGGCTTAAGCAGCTGGAACCAGGATCTCTTCCTGGACTGACATCAAGAACGAATTTCTGCGTAACTTCTTTGATGATGTGTGAACTGAGGATTTGAGAAACAAAATCTCTACATTCAGTCAGAAGTCTATAGAGTCTTTCAAAGACACTTGGGTTAGATTCAGGTCTAACCAGCGCGATTGCCCACATCATGGATTAAGCCAAGTACAACTTCTCAGTACTTTCTTTAGAGGCATCGATTCAGTCTACCAGATGGCTCTTGACCTAGATAGTGAGGGGACTTTCAACCCCAGAAACCCAGCGGAAGCAACCAGACTCATAGAGAACCTGGCATCAAGTAACAGCACCAAACACTACAAGAAAAATGGGTTTTAATAGTAGAGCGGAATAGCATTTTTTACAATTATGCTATGTTTGTGATGCCCGTGTTTTTAATATAGCGTTTGCAGATTTCGAAACGCTATGTTAGAGTGTCAATCTAAAAAAAATAAAATTCAGCATACGGTTTTAAAAGAGACGCTTATGTATTATAGCAAAAAAATATAAAAAGTTTTATGTTTGAGTAACGAGGTAATGCCCGCGACACTTAGACTTATTTTGGCTCCTAAAAACAATTTGGCTCCAAAATAAAATTAGAAACCCCCAAATTTCAGAACAAATTTAGGGTTCTTCTCTCTCTCTCGTATATCTTTGCCTCCATTTCAATCGATACACTCAAACTCAACCTCTCCCTTGTCCGAATCTCGCTCACAACAAATTTCGTTTTCAATTCCTAAGTTTCTTACTTTACTCATCCCGAATCGTGAATATAAAGTCCCACTGATTGAAATCCATTTCGAATCAGTCGAAGGTGAACTCGTGTTTTATCACTTTGATATCCCTTCTGATTGAAAAACGTTTATCTCTTTCCTAGTAGTGATATAGGGTTACTGCATGTTCAATTGATTCGTTTTTGTAATCTCTGTTGCAGGGAGATTTCGTTTCCAAATATTTCGCATAAGGTACTTCTGATCTGATTTTCTGGGTTTCTCATTTGACATAGTAATTTTCTGGGTTTTCTAAAACTGTTGTCTTCTTTTGTAGCTAACTCAAATCAAAGTTGAAGAGATTTATCAGGTAAAATAAGTCACAATAGATTCTCTTATTTAGAAATCTCGTTCTCTTTTATTGTTGTGGCTTGATAAAGTGAATGTCTTGTATGTAAATTTGGTCGGAGCTGAAACATGGATAAATCTTGGGTATGGTTATCAAGGTATTAACTTCACTTCACTGTCTTTTTACATATCGTTTTTGTGTTTATCTAATTAGTATTGTAAGTCTGAATGTTTATTTCTCACTTGTTCTAACCCGACAGGAATAGCCTTGAGTATGAAAAAGGAGCAAGTGAGTTTGTGTCTTCTTCATCAAGCCGCTTATGTGTTCCAGCTGAAATGTTCTGCCCTTGTGTTGATTGCCGCAATGTCTGCCATCAATCTAGTGAGACAGTTTTTGAGCATCTGGTGATTAGAGGGATGGATCAGAAGTACAAGATTTGTAAATTCTGTTCTAAACACGGAGATACAAGGCCTGATAAGCCATCTGATATCAACTCATCTGAAAATGAGGCTTACGAGTTGTTTAGAACAGCTTTCATGGAAAGTGAATGTGGGAACCGAAATTCGCACTGTCAAGTTTTGTTGATTTGAAAGAAAGCCAAGTAAACCTAGCCTTCCCTGAAGGTCCCGGTTATCTGTTGGGCCACACACGACACAATCAATACTATGGAGAAATAACAAATCGGAATATAAATATCGTAAGAACAAAAAGATAGAGCAAAAGATCTTATTTCCGAATTTGCGTTTAAGCGTGAACAACAGGAAAGAGATCGGCTACAAGAGCAGTTGATGAGTTCGCTAGTCTAGCCTCCTATATCTAACCTAGTTGAGTCGCAGCTCGCTAGTAAAAACGGAAAAAAGTGCCTAAGTTGCTCTAAGTGCTATGTTGCTCTAAGATTGCTCTCTTTTTCTCTCTTTGCTCCTCGCCCCAAGCTCTCCTTATATACTCCTCCTAGGACGGTCTATTCCTCCTTTGGGCCGAATCTATCACGAATCGGGCTTCTTCCATTTTCGTCGGTCTTCATGTTTATCGGGAAACTTGACATTTATCTTCAGGAAACCTGACATTTATCTTCGGGAAACTTGACATTTATCTTTTTATGTAAAGATAAACATGGGCCGTCATGTCCATTTTCGACTTGATCTCCTGGAAAGTCGTAAGTGGGCCGCTTGGTCTCGTTCGGGCCTTCTGGGGCCGTTGTTTCGACCGTGGACATTTACGGTTTCACGAGAAACTAGCCTGCCATGGTACTTGTTTTGCCGAAGAAACCCCAACTCCTCATATAGTCTAGATGACTGGCGTTTTTAGAATAGCCGTGATCGTTTTATACGACAAATCGAAATCCGTTTGTTAACCGAACTTTTGGTGGTCTTCCGAAGCCTTCCCGATTTATTTCGACCAAAACGAAATGGGGTTCTTAGGTTTCGTGTCTTCAAGGAGTTGAACGGTGAGTCTTCGAGCGAAGATACAAAATGCAGAGTTGGACTAGTTGTGGAGACGGTTTTGCGGGGAGAAGGCCGCACCTGTCGAGTAGTCCGTACGTGGGCGCCTGGGACTTGGACATGTATGCTGTCGCCGGCGCCCGTGACCAGCACGGGTGAGCCGGCGCCGGGGGCTAGCACAGGCGAGCCAGCGCCCGGCGCCCGGGGCTGTTGGGGTAAAAAACGGTTATCTCAAAATCTACGGCCAAAGATCCTTCCAAACTCAAAGACTTCCCGCACGAACGACTAACGGGGGAAAGATCGGGCAACGAAAAACCCACGGGCGGCAGAGAACCCCTGGCGCCGGCTGCAGGCGAGACGGAGCCGGCCTGGCGCCGGTGGCAAGCGTCACGCTGAAACGCCTGGCGCCAGCGTACCGCCTGGCGCCAGCGGCACGCCTGAAGCCGGTCTGGCGCCAGCAAGCCGGCTGGCGCCGGGCGAGCGCTGAGCAGGCCTGGCGCCGGCGGCAAGCGCCTGGCGCAAGCCGCCTGGCGCGGCTGCAAGCGCACGTGAGCTGGCCTGGGCGCAAGCTCCCTGGCGCCGGTCGACGGTCCTCGCCCGGTCTCGGTCCCATCATGCTCGGTTTGATCCCATCTTGGCTTGCTTGGATCAATCCTCGTGAGTTTGATACGATCACGGCTACGGAATAAACATCTTTCGATTCGACTCGATTGGAATCATCCTCGATGTTTTACGACAAAAATTAGAAGGATTGGATTTCTCGTAGAAGATATCGTATAAAACAAGATCGATTAACTCGAACATCAATCCTTTAGGCTATACGGTTTATTTTACGAGAAAGATAGTCTTTCCGAGAAATCGATAAAACGTTCAACGACTTAAGACAAGTCCACGGACTTACTTACGATCTCAGGCCCAATCAGGCTATGACGGTTTATCCGATTTCCCAAACATCGGATAAACATCAAGTCACCGAAAAATAGGGGAAAACTCGAGGACAATTACGAAGATCGACGAAAATGGAATACTGCCTGAAGAGATAAACTTGGGCCCAAAGGCGAGGTCCATCATCCTAAGACAAACCGACCTAGGAGTGGGTATATAAGGAGAGCAAGAGCAGAGGAGAAGGGGATCCGAAAATCCTAGATTGGAGACCTAGAGAGCTCCCGTTAGCTGATAGAACTTAGAATTTAGGCGGTTAGACTAGCAAGGCAGGCCCTAGAACGCCTGGCCGCCTCCTGCTCGCAAATCTCCGCTCCTCTAAGGATCAGATAATTCTTTTACTTCAGAGCTCCACATAGAAACCCTAGGCGCTATCTTCGACATGCCTGTTTCTATGACAAACGCTCATACTAGACGAACCCGCTCAGACGGTTCGATCTCTTGTTCAATTCTTTCTAAACTGAACTACGTCCGACTTGATCCTCGAAAGGGGTACGTAGGCAGCCTTTCTTAAGGTCCAGTCTCAAATCTTAACAAAACCTTTTCCGCATTTATTTGGTCACTTGTCGTTGGCTGTCGCAGAGAACTGACCTTCGTGGAAAGTCGGGTTAACTTGGCTTTCCTCCGCTTTTATTCATTAAAATCGACGGTGTGAATTTCGGTTCCCACAGTTTGGCTAGGAGGGGGACGGATTAATCTTACTCATACAGCCGCAAAGCTTGATCGAACCGATGTCTGGAAATATGAAAGAAAAACTTGCAGTTTCGTCAATGATGGTAAAACTACTCCAGCAGCGACTGTTCCTACGCCAACGCCACGCAAACGCCACGGTGCTCGAGCAAATCAAAACCTAGCGCCGCTTCCGCCACAGGAAGAGCACAAAACGAGCTCGCAATTTCTCTATCTAAACAGAAAGGGCAACGATAAAATCTATCAAACCCCAAAAATTCTTCTCGTTACCAAGTTAGAGAAATCGCAACGAGCAAGGTTTCTACAAAAAATGTTTCTTTCGAGAACCTCTTGGAAAAACAAAACTTACTCTCCTTGAAACCTTGGGGAAACCCTATATTACTCGCGGAACAGAAGCACGGAAAATCGGTTCACCGATTCCCACTGCCATACTTCTTACAAACAACTCTCGAGGAACAAACGGGAAAACGAAAGGAGGTCGGAGCTTGATCTTACTAGGACGACTTGCCATAGGGTAAGATCAGTCTTCCCAGTTCGCCTTAGTAAGAGCCAACATTGTTCTCCTTTGTGTCTAGGTCAAAATGGCTTTCGTTTCATCTCAATCGGAGTTTCCGTTGAGATTTTACGAAGAGAACAAAGTCACTGTCTCGGCCACCTCGACGTGGGCAAGGACAAACATTACCGAGGTCACCTCACCCTCCGACATGGCTACCTCGCCCTAGGGCGAACTCACTTTGTTCTCCTTTGAGTCTAGGTCAAGATGGTTTTCGTTTCGTCTTAGTCGGAGCTTCCGTTGAGATTTTACAAAGAAAACAAAGTCGCTGTCCCGACCACCTCGCCCATAGGGGAGGATTTCTCAGTCCCGTCATAGGACGAGCCCGGTCCTGTCTCAGTACCATGCACCTTTGCCTGAGTTTTTGTAACTCGATCTTTGAGTCCGTGAGCCCCGGGATCGACGGCGCAGCAACAGCAGCATCGGGCGACGCGGACACGCACGGGAGGTAGGACGCCTGGCGCCGGCAGCAGACCGACCACGCCTGGCGCCGGTGACGACCACGCCAGCGCGCCGGCGGCAGACCGACCACGCCAGCGCTTGGCGCCGTGGCGCCTGGCGCCGCAGCAGGCTCGTCCTTCCCGCTATGCCGCGTTCTGCTCTCCGCTGGCGCCGCAAGGGTCCTGGCGCCCATCCGCAGTCGTCTTGTGATCTCGGCAACGGCAACATCTTGGTCCCTTAAACCCATGTTCGGATTGTTCGAGAAACACGACGATTCTTCCGCAAAGCCTTCTCGATTGTTTAACAAAGTTAATATTTTAAAATCAAGCTCGGCAATATTTTACAAAACACCATTCGTAAAGTCATACAAGATCATATGAAACGATATGGTCCAGGACCTAACCAGTTCGCCATAGCCTGACGAGCTAAGAGCCTCACTCGAGTGGCGTCTTGCCCAATGTCTCCATTTGTCTAAAGCACCCACCTTAGCCTTCTTCGAGTTATCGCCTACTTCTCCTCCCTTTGTTTCAACGATTCTGTAATGTTCCTTTGGACACATTGTCAATTTAACCAGCAGTACGAAGAAACGAGAACAGGAACTTGGGCGTTCATATCTGTCTTTCGCTCCGATATTCTCGTCAGAATTTCATCAAAAAACCGATTCTCGTTCGGTATCAAACTTTTCAAAGTCCTTTGACGATGAACCGCTAAAAGTCACGAAACAAAGAGGAACGGGCAAGAGGCAGCCTTGAACGATCGATGAGACTAAGGTACGTCCAACTTAGAAAATTTGTCAAGGTTTTAATTTTTGTAGGAAAGGAATGAAAACGTCGAAAACTGCCGTAAAATTTAGGGAACTTAGAACCTAGGTGGATAGTCTAGCAAGCTTAGTCTTAGGCAATTCTCCAGTCTTGTTCTATTGTTCCTTGAATGTGGAGGCAGAAACGATCGCCACACATTCTAAGCATACTCATCCCGCTTCCTAAAGAAAGAAAAACGCATACGCCTCTCGAAAGGACCCGGACCTGAATTCGGCATCCCCTTAAAAGGCAATCGTGAACTAACATGACCTTAATGTTAACACGAAAGGGTCGTGGTCTAATCCTTTACCAAAAACTTCCTTGGCTATACGGCTGAGCACAACCTTCATGCCACGCCAATCGCTTAACGGCTAAAACAACAATCCACGATTTGTCATAGAACGCCAAGTGACTATTATGCAAGAAATTTGTCGTATAACCCAGAATCAGAAAATCTTACGATAAACTCTTCATACCAAAACTCAGTCCTAACAACCATATGGTTAACGGAAGATTTAAACTTATCGTCAATCGATTAAGTTCTATACGCTCCGTAAACACGGCATGAAAAGAAACACTCGTGACAAGGCTCCAAGAGTTATACGAGTCATCCATAATATATACAAACAAATCCCGGAAGGCCAACACTTCACGAAGCACTGTGAATGTAGACGCTTCTCCCTGGGTCAAACTTACGCGACCCCTTGGTTCTGCGTCCAAACCGAAACAACAGTTTCTGGCCGCAAACATTCGCAAAACATCTCCAAAGCCCGCGAACATTTCAACCACGAAATGCGGCACAAGGAAAACTCGACCTTCAGCACTGCGAGACGTCGCTAACGCTCGAAGGACATTCTTTTCCTCAAAACGTTCCAGACGAAATCCTCGTCTCTAGAACTCAAAACATACAAACACACCTCTAAACGGTAACATGCCTCTAAACTGGCATCATTTCGTTATTTCTGATCACAACAAACGAACTCTAACGCCCTAAATGACAAATAGCCCTTAAGGGGTAGGCTCTCTTGCATCCGACAAGGATAAACATAAGCTATACAAGAAATTTAAATTTTGGTTTAGCTCTTCGAAGGAAGTAGCTCGACTCCGCAGACAAATCATATAAGCCGACAACAATTTGGATTTTAAACGGTATGAGTCAGGTTAAAATCGCAAACAGGCAAAACGAAGCCGATTTGTCATCGCAAAGCCTCATCGAGAGTAAACCTAGGTCTTGCCCTAAACCCAGCCACGCTGGATCTTGACATCTCACAGACATAGTATGGTATACGAGATCCAAAAAATTTGTCTCTTCACTTAAGCCCATTTGATCCACAAACTTTTCACAGAATCGTAAACCGCGGAAAATCTCGCTTTATGCCAACAATAGGTACGGTGATCATCGGGAACTAGGAATGAGACGACAACTCACACCCTCTTTCTCATACTTCAAAAACTGAAGTTCATAAATAATCGAAAAACGCTTCATAGATTGAGACCGCAAAGTTCAAACAAAACCCCAAAAGGAGCAGGGATTCAAGCCACCAACGGCCAGTCCCGTAATACGCCATGGCCTCTTAACGGCCAAACACATATAAAAGAAATCCCATAAGGGATTGATAAACCTAGAAACTCCCAGAGCCACCTTCATCCTCAAACTCACCCGCGATAGGGATAGCCTCGCCGCCGCCTCCCGCACCACCGCCACCCGCCGTCCGCCAGCCTCGCAATCCTCTCCCGTGCGCTCCTGATCTTCTGAGTCTTCGGAGGTTGGCGCAAGGGTGCATTCGGCCTGCAGGCCGGCAAGGATTAAATCAAAATCTCCTCGGTGGTCGCCCACTCTCCTTTACAGGACGATAGTCTGGCTTCTTCCAAATCCAAAGACGGGGCCTCGTTACCCCGAAGCAACTCGAGCTCACTCAGACTCCCCTCGATCCCCGCTAAAGCCAAGTCCCTCTTGCAGATGGCTATCAAGGACTCAAACAGGGTGACCATCCTCGTCAGACGACCAAAGAAGTCGTCGCGGGCATCGGCAACCTCCGAGGATCTACGGGCGTTCATCTCCTCATGAGTCTGGACCTTCTGCTGAAGGCGGCGGACTTCCGAGGATTTCCTCTTCTTCTCCTTCTTCACCTTGAGTAGCTTAACTCGCGGTCTTCCCAAGGTCACGCTCAAGGTCGCAGATACGAACCTCAAGCTGGGACGTCTGGGCAGTATGGGTGTCCTCGACGGTCTGCAGCGTAGCCTTAGTACGCTTCAGCTCTTCCTGCGACGACTCCAGCTCCTTCGATAGACGAATGACTTCCGACCCACACTCGCCAAGCATTCCGTCAATCAGCGACACAAACTGTCCGCAAAAGAAGGGGTAAGTATCATCATAAAAAAGAAAAGCGATACAAGAATTGCAGATAGATTGAAATCGAACCTTGGAACGATGGCGCGCCAACGGCTCTGAAAGTTCGCTTTCCTCGCCCTTCGCACCCCTCTTCCTTTTTGCTCCGGATGCCGCACCAGCCCTTTCCCTTCCCTTGGGAAACGGCGCGGCACCAGCCGCTGGCAGTCCCAAGACAAGTTCCCTCTTTTCCGGAGGAAGAGGTGTAGATTCTATCGCATCCTCTCTCCCCGAGATCACGATCGGAGCAGTTGAAGAACCCGATGGATGAACCTGAACATCAGGAATCTGCTCAAGAATCTGTTCTGGAACAATAACCCCTTCCGCAGGCTGGAGGGCATCGGATGGAACTTCGGGGGTGGGAACCGGAAGAACAGGCGAAGGGGCCGAAGGAGCAGGCAAAGAGATCGGAGAAACAGGCAAAGGAGTCGGAGCCGCGGAAAGAACATCGGGCGTCCCAGTCCTCGCCCGCTTTGAGCCTTTCCTAGCACTGCGCCGGGATAGCTTAGCCTTGAAAGAGTCAAACCCATTAATGAGGGACGGAGTAGCATCCTGAACGGCCAGAACCGACAGAGCTTGGCTGGCCTCACCCATCTCAACATCAGAATCATTCTTTTCAACTTGGGATGAAGACATTTTCTTTTCTTGAGAGAGAAGAAGAGAGAATTTGAAAAGATGTGAAGAATGAGAAGGGAAGGCTGGCTATTTATAAGAAAAAGGGAGTTGATGACGTAGGTTTCCTGCGGAAAAGAATCCTTAGCCGAAAATTTCGATTTTCAGAAAACTCGATTCATTCGCCCGCAAAATCATCTCCGTTCTTACGAGATGGGGGCAAACTGTTGGGGTCAAAAACGGTTATCTCGAAATCTACGGCCAAAGAACCTTCCAAACTCAAAGACTTCCCGTATGAACGACTAACAGGGGAAAGATCGGGCAACGGAAAACCCACGGGCGGCAGAGAACCCCTGGCGCCGGCGGCAGGTGAGACGGAGCCGGCCTGGCGCCGGCGGCAAACCGGCCTGGCACCGGCGGCAAGCGCCACGCGAAGCCGCCTGGTGCCAGCAAGCGCCTTGCCGGGCGGCACGCGATCACGCGAAGCCGCCTGGCGCCGCAGCACGCGCCACGCTGAAGCCGCCCGGCGCCGGCGTAAGCCGCCTGGCGCCGGCGGCACGCGTCACGCGAGCCGGCCTGGCGACGGCGCTGAAGCCGCCTGGTGCCGGCGCTGGCCGCCTGGTGCGCGGCGCTATACGGGCGGTAAGCGCGCTGAGCTGGCTCATGCCGCGGCAAGCTCCCGGCCGGGTCGACGGTCCTCGCCCGGTCTCGGTCCCATCATGCTCGGTTTGATCCCGTCTTGGCTTGCTTGGATCAATCCTCGTGAGTTTGATACGATCACGGCTACGGAATAAACATCTTTCGATTCGACTCGATTGGAATCATCCTCGATGTTTTACGACAAAAATTAGAAGGATTGGATTTCTCGTAGAAGATATCGATAAAACAAGATCGATTAACTCGAACATCAATCCTTTAGGCTATACGGTTTATTTTTCGAGAAAGATAGTCTTTCCGAGAAATCGTATAAAACGTTCAACGACTTAAGACAAGTCCACGGACTTACTTACGATTTTAGGCCCAATCAGGCTATGACGGTTTATCCGATTTCCCGAACATCGGACAAACATCAAGTCACCAAAAAATAGGGGAAAACTCGAGGACAATTACGAAGATCGACGAAAATGGAATACTGCCTGAAGAGATAAACTTGGGCCCAAAGGCCAGGTCCATCATCCTAAGGCAAACCGACCTAGGAGTGGGTATATAAGGAGAGCAAGAGCAGAGGAGAAGGGGATCCGAAAATCCTAGATTGGAGACCTAGAGAGCTCCCGTTAGCTGATAGAACTTAGAATTTAGGCGGTTAGACTAGCAAGGCAGGCCCTAGAACGCCTGGTCAGCCTCCCTCGAAATCTCCTCCTCGGAAGGATCGGATAATTCTTTTACTTCAGAGCTCCGCGCATAGAAACCCTAGGCGTTATCTTCGACATGCCTGTTTCTATGACAAACGCCATACTAGACTAACCCTCAGACGGTTCGATCTCTTGTTCAATTCTTTCTAAACTGAACTACGTCCGACTTGATCCTCAAAAGGGGTCGTAGGCAGCCTTTCTTAAGGTCCAGTCCCAAATCTTAACAAAACCTTTTCCGCATTTATTTGGTCACTTGTCGCTATTGTCGAGAGAATCCGGACCTTCGTGGAAAATCGGGTTAACTTGGCATTCCTCCGCTTTTATTCATTAAAATCGACGGTGTGAATTTCGTTCCCAGGGCCAGCACGCCGAAGCCGGGCTCGCTCGGGCCAGCACGGCGAAGCCGGCGCCGGGCGCCGGTGCCAGCATCGGCGAAGCCGGCGCTCGGTGCCAGCACAGGCGAGCGGGCGACCGGCGCCAATGCCAGCATCGGCGAAGCCGGCGCCGGCGCCTGTGGCAAGCATCGGCGAAGCCGGCCCGTGCAGCATCGGCGAAGCCGGCGCCGGCCAGCACGGCGAGCCGACGCCAGGGGCCAGCATCGGAGAGCCGGGCGCCGGGGCCAGCACGGCGAAGCCGGTTCCGGCGCCCGCACCCGGGCCAGCATGGGCGAAGCCGGCGCCGCCTGGGCCAGCATCGGCGAAGCCGGGCGCCGGGACAGCATCGGCGAGCGCTCCCAGCATCCGAGCCGGGCGCCGCGCTCGCCGCCTGCCACCGGTCGTGCCTGCGCCGGCGCCTGGGGCTAAGCCGTGGCCGCTCCTGCTGGTGTCCGGGACTACGATACGATCATCCCCTCTGACGGTTCGTCGAGTAACTAGTTTTTCTTAGTTTTATTCGTCACTTGATTGCTTCCAAGGACTTTCGGTGTTGATTGCGTCTTTGACCGATTTTGACTTAATCGTTAGCCCCAGCTAGCTAGGACCGTGGTTTTTTGGTAACAGGTCCTAGCTCGCGGTGTGGCTAGATAGGAAGGTGTGGAGACGTAATCGTTTGCCGAAAGTCGGAGTAAATAGTAACTTTTCCTTCTTTATAAAGATGGAGTAAGAATTTTTAGCCATTCTTACTTCATCACAAGAATTTCACCTTCTAAAGTCTCTCTCAAAAAAATGTCTTCGAGATCAAGATCCTCTAAAAGGAATTCTTCTTCTCACTCATCTTCGGATGATTCTCCCGTCGACGAAGTGGTTGCGCCAAAGCACGAGGAAGGAGTTGAGAAAGATCAAGGGAGGCATACTACAAAGATTTATGTGGCTCGAGTCCGACTCCGCGGGACATCCCCATCCCCAAGAGACCTCTGAGGGTGCCGGCGCGCCCTTCTCACCAAGCATGGTCTCTCCCGAGTACCACGATTCTTCGAAACTTTTACCAAGTTCCGAGTGGGGTTACGTTCCGGATTCCGACCGCTGGCGAGAGTGCAAGGAATCATCCGCAGGGCTTCTTTACTTGTTATGAAGCCTTTCTCGTGTACTGCCGCATGTGGTTCCCGATCCCCGTGCCATTGTCCGTGGCGCCGTTCTTCGACTTTCGATCAGCCAGCTCACCGTCCAGTCCTTAGAAAGTTGGCTTGGCGTGCTAGTCTCGAAGTTACGAAGTTAGGCATGGACCTTAGTTCTAGCGATTTTGAGGGACTTTGGTATACTAAGCCAACGCCGATCGAAGGTTCAGATTCGTGATCCCAAGGAAGAACATGGCCATAATTCAGAGACTACTTCAAAACCCAAATCGTGGTTCGAGCTTTTTGTCCGAATAGACGGGAGTCCGTTGAGGAAAGCTGCCTTCACTTATTCCCTCAGAGTGGAACTTCGATCGCGTAATAATGACTAATTCTGTTTTTGTTTTCGCTTTGAACGTGCATGAAGATAAAAATTTGTTAATCGTGCAGCGAACAAGATCGTTGCGCACACTCATGCTGATCTTTTCGTCAAACGAGACATTCTTCGGGAAAGGCCATTCTTCTGGAGTACCTTTTCCGTTGAGCGGATTCGAAATGCGGTGGAGCTCCATCGATCCCGAGTCATTCTTCAACCCTCCGATGTTCCGTGTGATGTCGAGCCGGTTACTGTCTTGCCTGTTCGGAGGCGGAGACATAGGTCTCGGAAAGGCAAAGAGGTCGAATGCGAGACGGTCTCGGGAGATCCTTCGCTGTTAGGAGGAGACCCCAGCTTTGTTCCAGGGGAAGGGGGTGGAACTAGCGAGTCTCCCTCCAGCGTTTGATGGAATGAAGGTGTTCGGAGCATATATATTACTGTTGCTGCATATATATTTTTCTGATCCTAAGTTCATACAGGGAATGAAGGTGTTCGGAGCGGCGCTTGATGGAAGCTTTCGAGGATCGAGGATCTCTCGCTTCAAAGCCGAGGAAGCCGAACGCGAACTCTTCCGTTTCCGGAAAGAGGTTGAGGAACAAAGCCGTAAGCAGGCCGAACTTCATTCTCGAGCCCTCGTGCGTGCGGAAAGGAGAGGAAGGAGAGCGATCGCTGCCGAGATGGCGCGGAGGGCTTAATTGTTCGCCACTGAGTTCGAGAGCTTGAAGGAAGCTCAAGAGTTTGTGGGTGATTTCCGCGAGTGTCGGGGTTCGGTTACTAACCTTTACAAGTCGCAAAACCCGGGCTTCTCCTTCTCCTCTGAGATCGCTGAGATGAAAGGTCTAATGAGTGAATGTGCTCACGCTGAATCCTTGGTTCCTCCGATCGAGGGAAGGGTCCGGAAGCTTTGGGACCCCATCGAGGTTTCGGAGGACACGGTGGAGACTGGAGCAGGCGGAAACGGGGGAGGCGTAGATGAAGAAGTTGACCAGCCTGTGACTTCATTCGGGATCTTCACGTCCAGATACTTTGACCTTGATTACTGAGGATCATTGGGATTGTATCCCTTCATCTTGATGGTTGTATGCTTGACCGGGTGTTGCCGTTTATTTGTATATTCCGCGACCGTAGGAGGTTGCGTATCTTTGTATATTTCGGGACTGGCCGTTGGTGGCTTTGAATCCCTGCCGTTTCCGCGGCTTGAATATATATTATGTGTGGATTTTTCAGAAATTTTCCTTGTGATTTGATTTATACTTTCGTCAAGTGTAGAGGGTAGAATTCGAGTAGTCACTTCGTATTCTAACTCTTATTTTGTCGCTAGGTCCGTGTACTACTTTGTAGCGAGTGTTTTAGGTGTTAGCGATGAGAGACATGTTTTTGGATCTCGTATCTGGTGTCGATACTATGTCTGTGAGATGTCAAGATCCAGCAAGACTGGGTTTAGGGCAAGACCTAGGCTTACTCTCAGCTTTAAGGCTATGCGATGACTGATCGGCTTTCGTTTTGCCTGTTAGTGATTTCTTCCTGATTCTTACTGATTAAAGTCCGCGACTTGGCGCCGGCTTATGCGACTTGTGTAGTAAGAATCGAGCTATCTCCAGAGAATATCCGGAGTGCTAAACCAAAATTTTGGGTTTTCTTGTATAGCGCGCTATGATATCCTTGTCGGATGTAAGAGGACCTTATTCTTGTGAAAAGGTCTGACTACGGTTTTGTATTAGTGAAACGTTTCTGTGTTCGTCCGTCGGGGCCAATCGACGGGCGTTTGTTTTTTAAGTCGCAGGTGGACTGTTTTGATGGATGATGCGATTTTGATACCTTTGGGAAATTGCGACGTCTCGCGTTTCCCCGAAGATATGATTTTCGTTTTTCCGAAGTTTTTATGCGTTACTGTATTAAGCACGCATTGAAAGGTCGATAGAAAGAATTTTATTGAAAAAGTTTCGAAAATTTCGAATACATGTGCGGGTATTTCGCGTCTTTGTGGGAGTATAGGAGTATACGTACCCACTCCCCCCCCCCCTTTGGTGAGGGGGATAGCTGAACTCGCCGGGTTTCGACGAGCTGCCTACGTACCTCTTTCGAGGATCAAGCCATCTCGTAGTTCTGATTGTTGCTGCGGACGTTTTTACTCCCCGTGTCGCCATTCCGATCGTACTAGCCGGATCGGTGGTCTGTGCGGGTGTTGAGTTGTCTGCTTTTACGGCGATGGACTCGGAGACTTTGTCGCTATCTTGAATCGTTGCCTGTTCAAATGATTCTGGATCATCTTTTTCGAGTTTTCAGGAATGTTGTGTGATTCCTTTGCTCGTTTCGGGTTAGCCGCAGGGGCGTTCCGATCTTTTCGCAGTTTGAACTCGGCTAGGTAGCAGAGTCTCGACTGTTTCTGACTCCCCAGATTACTGCGGTTCCGGTTGGAGTCCGAAATTTGATGCCGAGGTGATATGTGGATGGTACTGCCATCATGGAGTTGATCCAAGGGGTTCCCATGATTGCATTGTAGATAGCCGGGTTATCGACTACTGCGAACTCGACGATCTTTGTAACTTCCTTAGCCATGACCGGGAGCTTGATGCTCCCGAGGGTCATGGAGGTGACGCCCGAAAACCCAGTCAAAGGTTTTGGCTCTGGGATGACTTCCCCAAGTGGGATGTTCATCCTATAGAGGGTGTCGCGGAAGATGATGTTGACCGTACTTCCTGTATCGACAAGGATGCGGCCAACTTCGAGATCCTGGATCACCAGGTCGATAACTAGAGGATCGTAATGAGGTTTGTCGATTCCGACAGTTTCTTGTTCCTCGAAAACGATCGCGTGGTTGGGTATATCGCTATCTGGAAGCCAGTTGGAACTTGTCTCGGCTTTTCGCCCGTAGGCTTTGATCGACGAGACCGAGTCTTGATAGAACTGCGACCCTCCGATTATCATATTTACCCTCTGGCGACTGCTGTTGTTCCCTTGGTCGTCCTGTCTCCTTCCGCGCTTCTCACCCGATTGACTTTCAGGCGCGTGGTCCTCGGAGACAGTTTTGTTGGTTTTTGGGCGGTCGGACTCCAGGAGCAAGTCTTTTATACTCTTAACCTTCGACAGTTCACCGGCGAAGAGTTTTGCGGCAAGCCTGGCGCCGAGAACCTTGCAGTTCGCGGTGGAGTGACCTCTGGTGTCGTGGAACTCGCAGTAGGAAATATCCTTGTACTGGTTCCTGGTCCAGGTGTTTCCGGAGGTTTTGCCCTGCTCCGAGTTGATGGCGTAGTTATGTTCGCCTTGGACGTCTTCCCCTTCGTGATGGACGTACTTGTCATTACGAGAGGGTTTCTTCTTTGAGGACGTTTTCTGTGGTCCATGCTTTTGCGATAGGACTCTCATCTCTTCCTCCATGACGATGAAGTCTGTTGCCTTGTGGAGGGTATCCTGGATCGTCCGTAGTTTCTCCAGAAATATCCATTTTCGGAACTTCGACTTGTACCAGAGAGTTTTTCTCCGCCGATCGCGACTTTGTTGCTGATACCCGCCACTGGCCATCACTAGTTTGAACCTTCTCATGAAGTCCCGGAGTGATTCATCTTCCTTTTGAGCTAGACTCCATAAGTCCACGTCGGAAGTCTCCCTATCCATAAACATGGAATACTGTTTGAGAAATGCCGAGGCTAGTTGGCGGAAACTTCCGATGGAGTTTCTTTTGAGCCGAGAGAACCGCTCGAGCGCCGCTCTGAGATTCTCGACAAAGAGAAGGCAGTGACCGGCGTCTCGTTCACGCTCCGGGAGTTTGCATCTTCCCATCGCGATCTGGAAGGACTGTAAGTGTGCCTTTGGATCTGTGGTACCGTCGTAGACGGGAATTCTGATCTTCCAGGGTCCGACGCGCGGTTTCGTGATCCGAGCGGTGAACGGCGTTTTTCGTGCTTCCTCGAGAAGTCTATCGATCTCGGGAGCGGCACTAGTTGCCTGGTGAATTTGTGATTTCACCGCTTTTACCTCGGCTACTGTTTTTGCGAGAGACTCGCGGAGATCGTGTATCTCGCTATCGCTACCTGCAATCTTCCGAGCTTGTCGGCGCTGGTTACGATGGATCCGAGTTTGATCCTCCGCCAGTTCTTCCTGTTCCATCCAGTAGAGGTCTTCTTCCTCTTCTGTCATGGGGCTTTCGAAGGAGACCGTCTGTCGGGCAGACTGACTTCGGGTCCTTCTAGGATGAACGTCAGCGCTATGTCCGAATGCTCGGATTGGTCGCTAATGTCCAAGTCGATTTGTTCGACGTTGTTTTCTTCGTTGTCCCCAGCGGGAGGTGGAAGATTCTCCGTGGTCGGTTGCGCACCCGGCTGGAGAGGTTCGTCAGGGTTTTGTCCTGAAGAAGTCTTGTCCGTGCGTGCAGCTCGATCGCCCGGAGTCTCGAAATCGAGTCTTCTGCCGCTGCGGGCTCTTGTGATCCCTCGCGGGGCCTTGCTCTTGGCCCGTACCCCCCCTCCTTCTAGCACCAAACTGTGGGAACCGAAATTCGCACTGTCAAGTTTTGTTGATTTCGAGGAAAGCCAAGTAAACCTAACCTTCCCTGAAGGTCCCGATTATCTGCTGGGCCACACATGACACAATCAATACAACGGAGAAATAACAAATCGGAATATAAAAATCGTAAGAACAAAAAGATAGAGCAAAAGATTTTATTTCCGAATTTGCGTTTAAGCGTGAACAACAGGAAAGAGATCGGCTACAAGAGCTGTCGATGAGTTCGCTAGTCCAGCCTCCTATATCTAACCTAGTTGAGTCGCAGCTCGCTAGTAAAAACGGAAAAAGTGCCTAAGTTTCTCTAAGTGCTATGTTTCTCTAAGATTGCTCTCTTTTTCTCTCTTTGCTCCTCGCCCCAAGCTCTCCTTATACTCCTCCTAGGACGGTCAATTCCTCCTTTGGGCCGAATCTATCGCGAATCGGGCTTCTTCCATTTTCGTCGGTCTTCATGTTTATCGGGAAACTTGACATTTATCTTCAGGAAACCTGACATTTATCTTCGGGAAACTTGACATTTATCTTTTTATGTAAAGATAAACATGGGCCGTCATGTCCATTTTCGACTTGATCTCCTGGAAAGTCGTAAGTGGGCCGCTTGGTCGCGTTCGGGCCTTCTGGGGCCGTTTTTACGGTTTCGCGAGAAACTAGCCTGCCATGGTACTTCTTTTGCCGAAGGAACCCCAACTCCTCGTATAGTCTAGATGACTGGCGTTTTTAGAATAGCCGTGATCGTTTTATACGACGAATCGAAATCCGTACGTCAACCGAACTTTTGGTTGTCTTCCGAAGCCTTCCCGATTTATTTCGACCAAAACGAAATGGGGTTCTTAGGTTTCGTGTCTTCAAGGAGTTGAACGGTGAGTCTTCGAGCGAAGATACAAAATGCAGAGTTGGACTAGTTGTCGAGACGGTTTTGTGGGGAGAAGGTCGCACCTGTCGAGTAGTCCGTGACGCCCGGTGCCAGCAGGCGAGCGGCGCCGCCCTGGTCCACAGGCGAGCCGGTGCCCGCCTCGGGCCAGCACGGGCGAAGTCGGCGCCCGCTCCCAGGGCCAGCACGGCGAGGCGCCCAGCGCCGAGCCAGCACGGCGGGGCCGCGCCCGGGGCCAGCAGGCGAGCCGACGCCCGCCTGGGACCAGCACAGCGCCGGCGCCGTGCCACCCGGCGAGCCGGCACCCGAGGCCAGCACAGGCGAGCCGGCGGCGGCGCCAGGCCAGCAGACGAAGCGGCGCCGGCGCCGGGGCCAGCACGGGCGAGGCGGCGCCCGGGCCAGCATCGGCGAAGCGCCCGGCTCCCGGGCCAGCACGGGCGAAGCTGGCGCCCGGTGCCCGGCGCCAGCCAGGCCGTCGCCTGCGCCGCCGGGCTAAGCCGTGGCGCTCCTGCTGGTGTCCGGGACTACGATGCGATCATCCCCTCTGACGTTTCGTCGAGTAACTAGTTTTTCTTAGTTTTATTCGTCACTTGATTGCTTCCAAGGACTTTCGGGTGTTGATTGCGTCTTTGACCGATTTTGAGCCCAACAGTGAAGGCTGTCAAGCAGCTCAGCTGGAGATTAGAAGAATTTGCGGGAACTCACATGCCAGAAGAAGCTGAATTCAGAAAAAAGTTGGAGGATACAGAAACCCCATTGTACTCGAAGTGTTCAAAATACAATAAGGTTGCTGCAATCATGGGACTTTACAAGATAAAGGTCAGATGTGGGATGTCTGAGAGCTATTAGTTCATGAGATGCTTCACGGAGACAATGTTCTACCTAAGTCTACTGATGAGGTGAAGAAGTTTCTGAAACAGTTTGGTTTTAGCAATGATGTCATCCACGCCTGCAAGAATGATTGTATCCTGTATAAAAAACAGTATGAGGATGCGGTCAGCTGTCCAAGATGTAGTGAATCAAGATGGGAGAAGGATAAGCATGCTGGTGAGGAGAAGAAAGGGATTCCGGTTAAGGTGCTTAGGTATTTTCCCATAAAATACAGGTTCAGAAGAATGTTTAGATCAAAGCGGTTGGCGGAGGACTTGTGTTAGCACTCCACTAATGCTTCTGAAGATGGAACTATGCTACATCCAGTAGATTCAATAACTTGGGTTCAGATAAACAACAAATGGCCGGAGTTCGCTGTTGAAGCAAGAAATCTAAGACTAGGTATTTCTACAGATGGCATGAATCTGTTCTCCATCCAGAACACCAAGTCTAGCACATGGCCTGTTCTCTTAGTCAACTACAACATGGCTCCAACGCAGTGTATGAAATCCGAGAACATCATGTTGACAATGTTGATACCTGGCCCAACCGCACCTAGCAACAACATTGATGATATCTGCAGCCATTGATAGAGACTTGAAGATTTTGTGGACAGAAGCTATGAAAGTCTATGATTACTTTAAGAAGGAGACTTTTACTCTTAGAGCTATGTTGTTTTGGAGTATCACCGACTATCCTGGTTTAGGCACAATAGCTGGGTGTAAAGTGAAGGGGAAGCAAGCCTGTAATGTCTGTGGGAAGGATACACCTCATAGGTGGCTAAAGTTTAGTCGCAAACATATTTACATGGGGAACAGGAAGCGGCTCATGCCTAATCATCCTTATAGACAAAAGAAATGATGGTTTGACAACACGGTGGAGGTTGGTACTGCAAATATGATTCAGAGTGGTGCAGAAATCTTTGACAGTCTCAAAGACTTTAAAAACGACTTTGGGAAAAAGTTAAGTAAGAAGAGTAAGCGAAAAAGGACTGAAGGAGATGAGGATGATGTTGTTTCAGATGACGAGTACGAAGAAGATGATGATATGTGGCGGTGGAAGAAAAAATCAATTTTCTTTGACTTACCTTATTGGAAGGTATTGATTATTTTAACTTTCGAAATATATTTTTAGATATCGAGTTTGTTTATATTCTTGTTCTGATAAATACTTGTTCATTATATGGCAGGATATGCCTGTGAAGCATAACATAGGTGTGATGCACGTGGAAAAGAATGTGTCTGATGCGCTGTTGTCTATTCTGATGCATAGTGGGAAATCAAAGGATGGCCTCAAAGCAATAAAAGATTTAGAAGACATGGGTATTAGAAGCAATTTGCATACATAAATAAGGGGGGAAGAGAACTTACTTGCCTCTAGCTGCGTATTGGCTTTCTAAGGAAGAAAAAAGGAAATTCCACAGAAGGTTATCCAACTTCAGAGGCCCTGATGGATATTGTGCCAATATATCCAACTGTGTCTCACTGAATCCTCCCGGTATTGGCGGCATGAAGTCATATGACCATCATGTTCTTATTCAGAATTTGTTTCCGGTTGCATTGAGAGGTTTGCTTCCAAAAGGACCTCGGATTTCAGTGACTCGGATATGCAATTACTTCAACAGACTCTGTCAACGCATTATTGATCCAGAGAAGGTGCTAACACTAGAAGCAGAGATTGTGGAGACAATGTGCCAGCTAGAGAGATTCTTTCCCCTTCACTGTTTGACATCATGTTTCACCTTCCACTGAATTTAGCAAGAGAAGCACGATTGGGTGGCCCTGTATACTTCAGGTGGATGTATCCCTTTGAGAGGTAATTTTGTAGTTTTTTATATATAATTGATCATTATCAAAATGATAGTATATGTACATGGTAGTGACAATAATTTTATTGTTTGAGTCGTAGGTATATGAAGACACTTAAGGCTTATGTCAAGAATTTTGCAAGACCAAAAGCTTGTTTGGCCGAGGGTTATTTAGCTGGTGAGTGCCTTGCATTTTGTATGGAGTTCCTGCAGAGATCTGTTGCAGTTGAAGAAGCAATAACAGGAAACGAAGAGGTTGAGCCAACTCAGAATGTACTTGAAGGCCGAGCACTGAATAAAGCAACGGAAGTGACACTTACTGACAAGGAGAGAGATATAGCTCACCGATATAGCCTCATGAATACTGCAGTGATCGATCCTTATGTTCAGTAAGTGAAAATTAAATTGTTTTTATATGGTTTTATTCATCGGTTACTAACTTAATGAATGTACAGAATGCATTTACAAGAACTACAAGGTACAGATGTAAGATGTGCCAAAAATGAAACCATATTATGGAAATGCCATACAGAAAGGTTTTCAAAGTGGATTAAAGAAAATGTATGATTTACTTATGTTTGTTTCTTACATTTTGTTTATATATATTATGATATTTATTTCTGTTTTTTCCATGTTAGATACCAAATAACTCAAAGGACCATTCGCAAAGGCTCAGATGGCTTGCTTTTGGACCAAGAAATATTGCTCACACCTACAAGAGATTTGTAGTTGATGGAAATTGATACAATACAGACGATATGAAGAGGAAGACACAGAATAGTGGAGTTTCATATGAAGCCTTTTCCATGTGCAAAGCTAGTGCCAAAGATTCGAGGCAAATGGCAGATATAGTAGCATACTATGGAGTGATAAAGGAGATCATATTGCTTGACTACCACATGTTTCAGGTGCCTCTGTTTAAGTGTAGTTGGGCTCATAAATGTAGAGGAGTTAAAGAGGAAGACGGTTTCACACTTGTGAATCTCCATATGAACCAGTCAGCATTTGTGAATGATCCTCACATTCTGCCATCGCAAGGTAAACAGGTTTCTACTCTAGGGAGGAAGACAGCTCCCCTTGGTATGTTGTTATGAGAGCACCGCCGAGAGGATACCATGAGTTAGAGACAGAAGAGGATATTTGTTCTGCAACATTAACAGTCCAGCATGAAGAAGAACTGGGAGATCAATCATCTGATGACGAGAGTTTCTGTGTTAGTAATGATTGTGAGGGTGTTCTAATATATGAGTAATGATAAGTTTGGTTTTGTTTCAGGTAATCTGCTACCATGAATTTGAAAGCTGTAACTGAGAAGTATCGTTGCAGTAAACGCCAAGCAGGCCTTGATGTTAGTCCTGAAGTGGCTTTAGCTCAGAAGAAACCGAAGAAAAATGCTCCAATGGTGACTATCAAACAAGACTCCCGTTCTGAAGAAGTGGAACAACAAATAGAACCTGAGGAAGTGGAACCTGAAGAAGTGGAAGAAACAGAACCTGAAGAAGTACGTGGAGAGGTGGAACCTATAGAGGTTAACCCACAAACAAAAGATGGAGATGAAGATGAAGACGATGAAACACAACCACAATCACAAGAATAAGAAGTCATTCGTCCCTCCAAGACACAGACACAGACGCAGCAGTCCGATAACATAGTAAAGAAGACTAGAGGTCCAACTAAAATGTGCAAAGTAGGAAAACATATAGAGGACAAGGTAGAGGTGAAGTTTAATCGTCTAGGTGAGCATGTTGGTCGTGGTTCAGTTACAATCTCTTATTTCCTAGGTCCTCTCGTGAGAGAGCATGTCCCAGTACTGCTTGATGACTGGAGACATCTCGACGAGAAAACAAAAGACGCTTTGTGGGAGGAAATTCAGGTTATTTTCTTAACTCTTTGATAAAGTCTGAAATTTAGTAAGCTTATTACTATTTAACTTGAATATGTTTTACAGGGAAGATTTAACTTGACAGAAGAATGGCAAAAAGATGTTGTCTTTAAGCAGATGGGTTGTTTGTGGAGGGCCTCTAAATACAGACTCTCTTCCAAAGTTAGAGATACAAAAAAAAACAAGGCTCAACTACAGATAATTAAGCCCAGCAACATACAATCTTCTACAGCATGGAACAATTGGGTTAAAGAAAGATGTACTACGGCTTTTAAGGTAATATAAACTAAGGATTGATGACTATAGAGTCTATTTATATTAGTATTAGTTTTCTATTTGCGTAGGAACAAAGTGATAATTACAGGAAACTCAGGAAGGGTCAAATTCCTCACACCACTAGCCGTAAAGGCATGATTTGCCTTGCAGATGAGATGGTATGTTTGTCATTTAGTAAGTTGTAATTAGAAATAACTTCAACTGTTGACAACAATTTCATTTAACTTGTAGAGAAAAAACAGTACTGATCCTAGGAAAGTTACTGAAACTAAGGTTTGGGTAGCTGGTCATACGCATTCTAATGGAAGACCCGTGAGTCAAGATTTCGCAGAAACAATAGTAAGATTGATTTTAATTCTTACAACTAATTAATTTTCTGTTTGTTTGTAAAGGACAATTTTTCAAATGTGGTGATATTTTTTTTATTGCAAGAGAAGATAAAGAGAATTGACAGTGAAATGGATTCAAGTTCAGCGGATAATATCGGTGAAGATGCTGTCACTCAGGTTCTAGGAAAGGATAAACCAGGAAGAATCAAGCTACTCAAGCAGAACTAATCAACAAGATTGAAGATTTGTAAAATGTGGTGAAAGACTTAGCCGGTCCAAAGGTAACTTCATTACAATTGAGGTTTAATTATTCTAACTTATGTGCTCTATAAGGTTCTAAGATAAAAAAAAATTTATGTTAAACTTGTTAGAAAAAATCCGAATATGTTTCTACTTCTGAGGTAAGAGATATTATCAAGGGAGGAATACAGTGCCAGCTACTTGATTGGGTTTCAAATGATGATGTGGTTGTTGCTGAAGGAGAATTTCACTCTAGTGAACCAACTTATAAGATTGGTCGAATTCCATTGAGTCCAAATGCGGCTGCTGTAGTAGTGAAGGCTGTATCAGTCGTAACAGCATCTATATGGAGACCTACTACAACTTGTGGATCGCTTGCTCAGGCTGTTGGAGTGAAAATTGCATGGCCAGCTGAGAAGCTAATCTTGGATGATGATATTGACCTATCAAACAATGGTAACACCCACGGATCAGAGGTAATTATAAATAGTTTTTTGTGTTCCCTTATATTCACATTGAATACATAACTAATGAAAATTATGTTTTTTAATGATTCAGCCTACTGATGCATCTTTAGGGAAAGTTCAAATGTTTGATTACTGGAAATCAGAAGATGAATTGATTGCTGAGGGTCTATTGTTGTCGACTGAACTTACTGTACTCGTCAACCAAATACCGCTTGGACCGGATGCTGCAATTCTTTAAGTGGAACTGATAGTTAAATCTGATGCCTTCATCTGGAGACCAACGCCTGAAATGACGATGATGGGTGATGCCCTACATGGGAAAATTGCATAGCCTATCAATAAGATACGACTACCTGATCAGCATTCACCTAAAGAATCAACCAAGAAATTCAATCAGGTAAGTTTCTGAAACATCTAATTTCTTACTAAAGTAAAGTAGTATGATAGTTGTTGGTTTATGAATTTCTGTTTAGATGATAGTTGGATTTGTCAAAAATTCAATGATGATATTGTGATGCATGTGTTTGTCATTTTTTTGGTTTTAGAGTGGTAGTAACAGCAGTGGTTGTAGCAGAAAAGGTTGCAAACAGAAGTGCGCTCTCTTGGACTGTAATAAGTCTGGACAGAGAGTTTCTTTAGGTCATGTGTTCTCAACTGATCCAGCAGAGAAGGTGCATTTCGTCCCTTTAGGTCCCAATGCTTCTAAGGTCTGGGTAGAGGTTTCCGAGTTCGATGGGGCAGGAGTGTGGAGGCCAAACTCGGAAATTGAATTCATACGTGATGCAGTAGGAAGCACTATGGCTTGGCCAAATGATAAGCTTGTTTTTATCTAAGACAAATCTGTTGCTTTTGAACTTGTTATGCTAGTACCTTGAACTATCTATGATGGTATTTCCCACTGCTTGTGTAAGATATGACAAGAATGTTTTTATGTTGAACCTTTGAAGTTTATGTTTCATAATATAATGTCTCAAAACCCAGAAAACGAGTGTACATAAAAACAATATATATATATAAATATTTTAATATAATATATATATATATATATATATAAATATTTTAATATAATATATATAGGAGAAACAATAACACTTGTTTAATTGCTATAGTAATTTTAACAATAACAAATCGAAAATGCTGTTAATATTATAACTAATAACATTAATGACACGCTATTAAATATTATTTTATTGCAGGAACAAAAGCGCTATCGAATAGGAAGTAAAGATAGCAACTTAAAAGCGCTATCTAATGTACCAGACCTACTATGATGGGTGATGATACAACTTTTCTAAAACCGCTATTGTATCGTTAGATAGCGTTTTTTCGTCCGCTAGTAAAACCGTTTTCTTGTAGTAAAAAGCACTGATCATGAGAGGAGGAAATCTGTTTCCAGCATGGATATGCAACAGTTGGATGAAGTCAAAGCAAAATCGGATGGAGTCCACAAGCTACTCATGAAGCAAGTCAGTTTCAAAGAAGTGGAGGCTGTAGCCCTAGGCATTGATGTTGACAAGGAGAAGAAGAGGAGGATGTGAACTTTGTTGGTTTTCAGAATCAGAAGTATGGGAATCAGAACAGCAACAGGAACTTCATTGGTTCAGGCCAGAGGAGCAACTACAGAAATCCGAACTCCCAGTTTCAGAAACCCTTCAGCCTCTTCATACCAGAACGTCCCACAAGCAACTCAGGAAAGCAAACTGGAGTCACTGATTGATCAAGTTCTTGAGGGGCAGCAGAAGTTGACTGTTAACTTCAATGGGAAGATAGATGATGTGTACACCACTCTGACTGATAAGATGGAAACTATGAGTACCCAGGTGAAAAAGTTGGAGACTAAAGTGCACAGAACACTGAGGTTTTAAGGAAGCAGGAAGCGCTAACTAAAGATAGAAGTGAGATTGGACAGAGACACCACGTCAATGCCCTTATTGATGATGATTTTTGTGAAGTGGTGAAGCATGAGAAGCTCCAGGAAGGAGACTTCAAGGTCGATATTTCCATGTCGATAGGCAGTTCGCATTGGTGTCGCTCGATACCTGTTGCTGAGCATCGATCGATACCACTTGTTAAGCACCGATCTACTCTGATTTCCGAGCGACAATCGATTACCAGATGTCTAACATCGATCTTCTATTCGGCATATCGAGCATCGATTCACAACCCCAACAGAGCGACGATTGACGCAGCCAGAAGAATCTGTCGTGTCTCAACAAACTGCGAGCATCGATCGATGCTACACTGATGACGATTGATACTACGTTCCACCACTAGTATCTCGAGCAAGATTGCCAAGCATCGATCGACACCAACTTTATGTCGATCGATATCCTTTTCAGACACGGATAACGATTGATTGAAACCTGTTACCTAACTTTGGTCGACACCCTCAAGAGTATGATGCACTAGAACCAGTAGTCTTCAGCGAGGCTGCTAATGGACACATTCCCATCGAGAAGAGGAGGAAAAACAAGATACCTAAGCATCAGAAGAGAGAGGCAACTGAGAAGGAGATGGATGGATTTACTAAAAGAGTCTTAAGGATTCCTGATGATGAATCATTCAATGAGGCCTACTACACTAATCGCCTATACATGTTCTTCAGAGAGAGCAGAGAAACAAAGGAGGATATCAAGCGAATCTTTTACCAGGTCAGAGAACTGAAAAAGAGGGATGCCAAGCTGATCAAGAAAAGCGATCCTGGAAAGTTTGTTGTTCCATGCACTGTTACAGGACATGTCTACCAGAATACACACTGCGATACATGATCTTCATTGAGTATCATGCCCAAGGCGATGGCAGAGCATTTGGGATTAGAAGTGGAGCCTTCCAGAGATTCATTCACTTTTGTGGATTTCTCTAAGGTGAATTCAGGAGGCCTGATCAGAAATCTTGAGGTAGTAATTGTAAATTCTAAAATCCCTGTAGATTTTCATGTGATGGATATCAAGATAGGATGGACTACATCTCTACTGTTAAGAAGAGCATTCATGGCTACTGTAGGAGCTGTCTGCGATATGCAGAAGAACAAGTTGTGTCTCACACTTGTTGATAGGGACGTTTTCCATAACCCTGTCCAAGTCTCAAGAGATCACACGTCCTACTTTGAGATAGGTGATGACCTAGGATTCGTGGCAACTATCCATTGTAACTATGATGAATGGTACGATGAGGAGGAAGAAGCGTCGATCGACACCCAACCTTCAGCACCGATCGACACCACTGAACTTTCAGATCCAATCGGCACAGTAACACATGAAGCTGCCAACCTCCTAGAGCACTACCATCACACACATACATACTTATATCAGACGAGTATGGAGTCTATTGAGACCAGTGGGGAGACGCAAAAGCTAAAGATTGAATGACCCTCAATGTATCCAAGCAGGATATTGCAGACATTCTTGAGTGTGCTTATAAGATGGGGAGTTCGTATTTAAGTCTACCACAATACAATGGACAATTCAAGATGAGGAAACCAGATTCACGACATCTTGTCACCAATAGAATGTTAGAGGAGGTGATAGCTGGAGTTTACACATCTCAGGAGAGAATGATGGATGACAATAATGAGAGATTGGATGGGATCTATTATCCTCTTGACGGCAGCATTGGATGGATAAACAAGTGCATCAATGATCTCAAGGAGAGATTGTATTAAGTGAACAATGCTAGAAACTTCTGAGACAGAGAACCAAGGAGAAAAGGTCATATGAAGCTTTGTAGGAACCTGGTTCGAGATGTCTGAGGGTGATGTAGAGAGTACTTGTTTCCCAACAAAGTCTTCTGCTCCTTTTTCCTATGTCTCAAACATTCACAAATGTCAAGCTATAGACTATAAACAAGCGCTGAATGGGAGGCAACACATTAATAGGTATTTTACTTAAATTTTTATTTAGATTTTTACTTATTTTCGGAATTATTTTGTTTTCAGATCCAAGGAAGAAACATCTATAACAAGCATTGCCAGATGTGGGAACCGAAATTTGCACTGTCGATTTCCTTCAATTTAGGAAAGTTAGGAAAACCCTAATTTCGCAGAGGTCCCGGATATCTGCTAAACCACACGCCAAGCAATCAAGACACGAAAATAATAGACGAAAAAATATAGGAGTCGAAAAGAGAGCAAAGTAGGTCTTATTCCAAATCCGTGATAAAGTGTTACAACAAGGTAAGAGCCTTGGCTGCGAGAGCTGCCGGCGAGTTCCCTAATTCTAACAACCTAAGACTGCAAAAACCTAGTTGATTTGCAGCTCAGTGACAAAAACGGAAAATTGCCTATTACTCTAGATGCTAAGTTTTTTGCTGTGAGTTCGAATCCCTCTGCATCTTCAACCTTAATATCCGTATATACTCCTCCTAAGGCAGTTTGCTCTTTCCCTTTCTGCCCTCGATCAAGTTTATCGCTCTGCGGAAATATTCCATTTCTCTCCGATCTTCCTGTTTATCTTTGGAAACTTCACACTTATCCTCCGAACTTGACATTTATCTTCTCCTGCATAACAAAAGATAAACCATCATAATGATTGGGCTTGATTTTGCACAAAATCGAGAGTGGGCTTTTAGCCGTGTTCTGGACCCATTCGGTCCGTTTTCCAACTTAGCGTTTTATTTCGATTTGATCGAAATAGCGGGTTTTAAGATGACGTCGATTTACGAAAACTTGAATTTATCGTATAGTGGAGGCGATTCAAGGTGCTTAGTCAACCGTTGCCATTTTATACAATCAATTTGAATTCCATAAACGGAAACAAGTTCTTGCGGTTTTTATCGTAAAGTTCCTATGGTGGCTTCGATTGAGATGGGACATGAAATAGCTCGATCCGATTCCGAAAGACAAAGCCATGAGGATAGGATGAAGGCTGATTGGGCAATCCAACTCGCCAAAATGGCGAGTTGGCCATAAATCTTGTTCCAACTCGCCAAAATGGCGAGTTGGCCTCTCTTTTCCTGTTTTTATTTTTTTTCTTTTTTTGATGGCCAAGTTCTTGGTCCAACTTGCCATTTTGGCGAGTTGGAAGTGATCCAACTCGCCAAAATGGCGAGTTAGCCATGTTTCTTGGTCCAACTACCCAACTCGCCAAAATGGCGAGTTGGCCATGTTTCTCGGTCCAACTCACCATTTTGGCGAGTTGGGGCTCGTCCAACTCGCCAAAATAGCGAGTTGTCTGTGCTCAGTCCAACTCGCCATTTTGGCGAGTTGGGGCTTGTCCTACTCACCAAAATGGCGAGTTGTCTGGCTTGCTTGGCATGATTTATTCGTCCGGTGAGCCTGTCGGTGTGTTCGGACAATTGAAACTTCTTACTCGTTTCGTTATCCAAGGCTTAGAGTAATCTTTCTCAAGGTTTTTTTACTTTCGGATTCTTTTTTGGAATTGATTTGAAACTCGATTTAGGTTTCTCGTCCTCTTTTTATCTCTTTTTTTTCAAAGAGGACATTTTCCGAAGACTTTAAGGCATTGATTTTGTTGTGACCGATTTTGACCCCAACAATTAGCCCCCCAGCTCGTTAGAACCGTGAGCTTCTAGCGTGAGGTTCTAGCGCGCGGATTGACAAGTTAGGCAAGTTAGGCGGAATTAATGGTTGAAAAGGTCCTTCGTAAGTGGTCTTTCGCCCTCCTAAGAATGAAATGCGGTAAGATTGGGGCTGCGCTTTATGACGGCTGCCTACGTACCCTTGATAGAGGGATCAAGCCTTTCGTAGTTCGTCTTAGAGTTAAGATTCTTTCTACCTGTTTTCCAGCGAGACCTTTACAGTCTAGTTGTGTGTTATGTAGAGATTATCGGGCATGTTGCTGCCGATGGTATTTTATGTTGGACTTTTGTCAGCCTCGAGACTAGCCTCGTAGGCTGTTTGCCCCGGCTAAATGTGGCCGTATTTATTTTTTCGGGACTAACAGCGTGTGTCTTCGAAGCCCAGCCGCTTTGCGACTTTTTAAATGAATTGTGTTTCGCGCTTTATGAGCATGTTTGTATTCGTGTGAATGTAGAGGGAAAAGTACGAGTTGTCATTTTGTAATGTAACTCTGGGTGAACTGCTATATTCGTGACCTGTTTCGAGAGTTTTCCGCAGCATGCAAGCTCGCGGGATTTCTGGAGATGCGCGAATAATAGCCAAGAGACAAATTTTTGGATCTCGTATCAGAGTGTTTGATACTATGCCTAGAGATGTTAGACACCAGTGTTCTGGGTTTAGGGTAAGACCTAGGTCTAATCACGTCTTTAGGGGGTGCGATGACTACTTCGACTAATGTTTCCTACATCGTTTTCGACCTGATTCCGTCCCGCTTTAAAGTCCCCGATATGTTCTCGGCTTATACGACTTGTATGGTAGGAATCGAGCATCTCTTCGGGGACAATTTTTAAGTCACCCGAAAGTGCTGACCAAAATTTCGGATTTCTTTTATAGCGCGCTATTACCCTTGTGTCGGGTGTACACGAGAGCTATCTCTACGAGATGGCTTAGTTTGTTTAGGACGTTAAGAGTTTGTTGTGATCAGCAACAAACATATCGGTAGATATTACCGTTTTGATTCTTCGCGAAGGATACGTGTTTAAGAAGATGTTAGTGCATATGACTGTCTGGTCTTCCAAGAAGGTGTTTTTATCGACGAAGGTGATTTTATAGAAAAACGATTCTTCAGGCGTCTGCGACGTCTCGCGATGCAGAAGATTGGTTGTTTTTTCGTATGCCGCTTTTCGTTCTTGAAATGTGTGCGGGCTTGAAGAGTTTCTGTGTTGCAAGGGTTTAGTCTTAACCCCGCGTTGGAGAAACGTCTTGGTTTATCTGCGGATGTTCGCAGCCAAAACTTGTGTTCAAATTTCGATGTTATGTAGTTTGATTTATGA
The DNA here is from genome assembly GCA_016432835.1 of Brassica nigra. Lineage (NCBI taxonomy): Eukaryota > Viridiplantae > Streptophyta > Magnoliopsida > Brassicales > Brassicaceae > Brassica > Brassica nigra. The sequence goes on from CM028248.1 coordinate 9,115,615, forward strand.
TAGAGGGATTAGGACCAAAGGGTCGCGTAGATTTGTCTCTGGGAAGAAGCGTTGTCCTTTTGTGAAGAGTCAGCCCTCCGAGATTTATCTCGTGCATTTTTAAAGATGATTTGTATAGATACAGGAGCTTTATTACGAGTTTTTCCTTACATGCCACGTTTTATAGGTAAAACGTTGCGGGCTTTAAGTGAATTGTGTGGAACTTGGTCGATTATCTACAATTTTAATTTTTCCGTTAACTGTTTGTTTGCTAGGACTGAGCTTTGTTCTGAAAAATTTATCGTATAATTTTCTCTCGGGTTTATACGACAAATAATCTGGTAATCGTCACTTGGGATTTTACGACAAATCGTGGATCGTTGTTTAGCCATTTAAGTGATTAGAGCGGTGCTCGCTTGTTTGCTTGGGATGAAGGTTGGGTTCAGCCGTATAGCCAAGGATGTTGTTGGTAAATGACCAGACCATGGAACTTTTTTTTACGATTGTCCTCAAAAAGACGCCGAATTCTGGTTCGGGCTTTACGGGGAGGCATAGTTGGTTGACGGCCAAAGAGCGTTTGCCGAGACTGATAGGCCAAGTACAGCGGAGTTTTACGTGTTATGGCTGATGGTTGTTAAAAACGAGTTTCCGCTTTGGGTTAAGTTATACGATGAATGTTTCGTATACTGTTTTCTTTAGTCGTATAAAATAGTTTCCTTTTTATCCAAGGAAGACGAATTTTTAGAGGCTTGACGCAGAACCCTTGCGGATTTGGTTGGGAGGTGATTTCCTGCTCGGATTTAACCGAGGGAAATGAAAGGTAGAAGTCAGCAATCTTCATGGAGCTTCGTTTTCATTATAAGAAAAATTATCTATGACAGTTCTCCGTAAGACCCGTTATTTCTGAAAGTTGCTTCGTATGACTTGATTTGTCTGTACGGAGGATTTTTCGTGAAAATATTGTGAGAGGGGCTTCTCATAGAAGTAACTGGAGAGTGTTTTTCGCAAATAGCTCATGAAATTTGCGAAGTTGTTTTGTTGTAACACCGGTCTTGTTTTCCGGTAGGCTGTTTCGTATAAAATGTTTTTGTTATACGAAAAATAATGGGTGACCAGTTTTACGAAGATAGGAAATCAAAAATTTCAAAGTTGCGATGTTTCCGCGGATTACACGGGACGCATTTCTGCTTTGATTTCGATCTTTGGCGAGATTTCCTTGGAATCACTCATGGATTTTTACCGAAGGTTATTTTGTTATGATCTAGTCGTGAGAAGAATTTTTCGATGCTTTTCCGTGACTCACTAGGTTCAACGGTCTCTGAAAGCAATGCTTTGGTGCTTAAAGATTTATTGTATAATTTTTCTTTTATACGAAAATCGTTTTATAATTTTTGACTTTTATACGAAAATTGTTTTATTAAAGATGACGCCAATATTGCGACTTGCTGGTTTTCAGGTTGACGACTTGGAATAAGTCGGTTTTTTATGAAAATTACTAGGAATGCATCGATTTTAAGATGATGTTCGTGTCTCTAGTTCTTTCTTTCTTTAGGATACGAGCTAAGTATGTGTGGTGATCGTTTCTTGATTTTGCGATAGTTTAGATCGGTTAGCAAGATCCGCCTGAACAGTTTAGGGAACAATAGATCGAGATAGGAAAAATCACCTAAGACTTAGTTCGCTAGACTATCCACCTAGATTCTAAGTTTCCTAAAGTTTATGGAAATCCCTAAGGGTTTTTAGTTCTTTGTACCTTCCTATGAAAATTCCAAGTCGGACATACCTTAGTTTTCTCGAAGATTCGGATTTGCCTCTTCTCCGTTTTGCTTGCTCATTACCCCTTTCTCTTCTCGTGTCTGTATGCCCAGGTGTTTATCCTTTGAAACTTGACATTTATCTTCCGAACTTGACTTTTATTCGGTCCTTTTGTTTTTCGACTTAAACATTTTTACGATTTCTTCGAAAGAGTACCTTTGATACGACGTCAATTTTTATAAAAAGGTTAAAATTACTCGTATAGTCGAGGTGGCTAAGGTGTTAAGTTAACTGTTGCAGTTTTATACGATCAATTTGAATACATACGAGAAAAAAAGTCTTTGCGGTTTTTATCGTGAAGTTCCAGTGGTAACTCCAATCAAGACGAAAAAAGAGGCTTTTCGATCGAGAATCGAAGGAGAACGCAAAGAAAGAGGCAAGGGAGAGTTAGATGCTCAAGAGAGAGAGTAGGATGCCCAAGAGGGCGAGTAGGAGCAAGCCGAGGAGTTTAGGCGAGTCTTACTTGTTTTTGTCGTAAAATCTCAACGGAAACTCCTTTTGAGACAAAACGAAAAGCGTTCCGTTCGATATTTGGAAGAATACACAAAGGAGTAACCCTTGGGGATGGTCCAACTCGCCATTTTGGCGAGTTCGACTGATCCAACTCGCATTGTGTGTCTGATCCAACTTGTTTTTATCGTAAAATCTCAACGGAAACTCCGATTGAGACGAAACAAAAAGCGTTTCTATCGGGATTCAAAAGAGAAAAAAATGGATTAGCCCTTGGGGCTGGTCCAACTCTCCATTTTGGCGAGTTGGACTGTGTGTATGATCCAACTCGCCAAAATGGTGAGTTGGATTGTGTGTATGATCCAATTGTGTGGACTGGTCCAACTCGCAATCATGCTTGTTCCAACTCGCCAAAATGGCGAGTTGGCCATGTTTCTCGGTCCAACTCGCCAAAATGGCTAGTTGGGGCTCGTCCAACTCGCCAAAATGGCGAGTTGGCTGGTTTGCTTGGCCTGATTCGCTCGTGCGGTGAGCCTGTCGGTGTGTTCGGACAATTGAATCTTCGTACTCGTTTCCTTATCCGAGGCTTAGAGTAATCTTTCTCGAGGTCTTATTTTCTAATTCCTTTACGGAATTGATTTGAAACTCGATTTAGGTTTCTCGCGCTCTTTTTATCTCTTTTTTTCAAAGAGGACATTTTCCGAGAACTTTCAGGCATTGATTCTGTCGTGACCGATTTTGATCCCAAAAAGGAGAATATAGGGTCAAAGTTTAGACTTCTGTCCATCTACAGACAAACGTTCTAACACCAGAGATCTTAAACCATACCAGTTCCTCCACCAACAGCATTAAACACCAAGTACGCTTGCAAGTGAGTACAGTTATCGGCAAGTTCTCTCACACCATCAAGCCAAAGGTGCACAATCTCCTTTCAAACTGCAACTACATAACTTCTAATCACCATTTGAAGAATCAGTAAGAAAAGAGATAAGGAATGGTCCCTCCTCAGTATAATTTTCTCGGCCAAGTTGTTCCCAGAGGTTAGCTGCTCATGACGGAGAAGCTGACGGTAGGTTCCCGTTCCCGTACGGACTTCATTGACAACTGTGTGCTCGAGACCAACAAATGTAGCTCTAGGAACATGTTTTCCGGCACCAGTTTCGCATACAAAGGTGTTTAAAGAATCAACCGTTGTACCACCGCCAAGAATCAACCATCGTACCACCGTCAAAGTTTAGACTTCTGTCCATCAAGTTCTTCACTAAACCAAAACAAAAACCTTCAGATCCTTAGAGAAGATAGGGAAACTCTGTGAAAGTGAATCAAACCAATGGGTTCCATTGTGTTTTTTTTTTCCTTTTCTGAGAGCTAAGTTCACAAAAGGAAAAGGTAAACTCTGCAGGGGAAAGTGTATTCTCACCGTTAGTTAGCGCAATGGGAGGAAGATGTTTATACCTCAGCGTTCTTTTTTTTTGAGCTATCACCTCAACCTCAGCGTTCTTTCTACAAATTAAAGCTAGCTTTCAGCCTCTGGTCTTCCATTTTCGTGGAGAATTTCCTATAAATCCAAAAATACCAAACAAAATAAGGTTTTAGCTAACGAAAAGGCAGAGGTTTAAAGAAAATCAATAGGTTGGTTCAACGAATCACAAAGAACAAAATTACTGGTCATGTTTTCAACATCATATACAAAGATGAGTTAGTAAGATGTTCATGAAAACATAAACTTTCATGCCTTGTGCGAATGTAAGATGCTCATGGAAAAACTCAATTCAGAATCATAAACCTCGTCTAGAGATTCCACTGCAGTAATAAAATTTGTTGTTTTTTGTTAGAGTTAAGCTTCTTCACTAACCGCTTGGTTTTCTAATTTCTCAGGTGCACCTAAAAAAGAAGACTAACCTCTCAATTCGGGATGCTGTTGTATAGAGTACTTGCAGTAAACCCATGACCTAAAAATACAAAACACATATCTTGATGGTAAGCCGGTTGACATTCACTGTCGCCGACATCATGGTCGCCTCAACAAACATGAAATAGAAACAAAAAACATCGAATGTTGCAATCAGTCTCATTGAAAATGTTTAACAAAAACTAAAAAGGAACAACTTTGTAATAGAGATTCAGGACGGCGTAAACATCTAAAGAATTTTACCGGTGAAATAACTTTATTTCTTAACAGAAAGTGGACTTAAACTATATACCTGGGAATCCAGAAGGAGCGGCCCGTCTGCAAATAGGAGAGGAAGACTGAAACTTTAGTCAAAGCTTACAGTATTAGTTTGTGATTAGTTTCGAAAGAATCAAAGGATGTTTCTCAAAGTAGAAAAGCTCACTAATACACTCCTAGGATGCTTCTCTGGTTGGAATTGGATAGATCCTTGCAAACAGAGAATCAAAAGACTCAATCTGCTCCAAGGCGTGTGGAATGAATGGTGACACAAAGAGATGTGAAGGGTCTCCTTGATACTCCTAAGCAATCAGACTCGGATATGACACACCAAGAAGGACTACTCTTGTGGTTTTGTTAGATATGACACACTAACAAAGAATCAAAATTCACTCTAAGCTACAAGAGGCTTGCAGCTGAAAGAGAGAGAGACAAGAGTCTGAAAATAAAAGATTCGATAAAATGAAACTAGGGCATCCGAGTACATATATATAGAGAAGGCAAGGAACAGGCTCCTTGGTCTCTAAATGTGTTATAAGAAACCATAGTCTTAATTTAAAACATAAGATAAAAATTAAAATAAAGTTTAAAAACTGAGATCATCAAATGAGTGATAGGAAAGCAACATATGGCCTCATTAAAAACCTATCTTTGGAAAACCTAGTGGGACAAAACCAAAGATAGGGAAAAAGAGCACACATATGTTACTTGCTCATTTGATGTCTATCTAGAAAATGAAGTGGCTTGAATTGTGGTAAGTGTGTCTTGGATGATCAAGCTCCTTCCAAGACTCTCTTCTTGCTTCAATGATGTCTGAAGTAATCCTCCAATGGCTTCTTTAAGTTGTTTGCTTCTGGCTCTAGTCATAGGACCTTCAGATATGGCTAGAACACCTTCATCAGCTGGCTCATCCATGATCTCATTGTCTTCTTTACTTGACTGGTCCATGATCATATCATCCCCTCCCTCTTGAAAAGGATTTGTCCTCAAATCTAAATCATCTTGAAGATCAAGCTTGTAGGCATTGTCATTGATTTTCTGGATGACTTCAAAGGGGTCATCAATCCGTGGCATGAGCTTAGACTTTCTTTCATTTGGGAACCTCTCCTTGCGCAAGTGAACCCACACTTTAGCACCTACATCAAAGATTATCTCACGCCTGCCTTTGTTTGCTTTTTTAGTGTACTGCTTGGTTTTCTCAACAATGTTTCTCCTTGCTTGCTCATGAATTTGCTGCACCACTTCTGCTTTCTTTTTCCCATCCATACTGACCCTTTCACACTCAGGTAAAGGCATTAGATCCAAAGGAGAGATGGGATTGAACCCATAAACAATTTCAAATGGAGAATACTTAGATGCAGAATGTTGTGCATGGTTATAAGCAAAGTCACAGTGAGGCAAGTAGTCTTCCCAAGACTTCAAATTCTTTTTAATGAATGCACGCAAGAGAGTTCCAAGAGTTCTATTAACTACCTCAGTTTGCCCATCAGTTTGTGGATGACATGTAGTAGAGAATAACAGCTTAGTACCTAGCTTAGACCAAAGAGTTTTCCAAAAATAACTAAGAAACTTGGTATCGATATCAGAAACTATAGTCCTAGGCATGCCATGAATGCGCACAATCTCCTTAAAGAACAGGTTAGCAACATGCAATGCATCATCAGTTTTATGGCAAGCAATGAAATGTGCCATCTTAGAAAACCTGTCCACAACTACAAAGATAGAATCCTTACCTGTCTTGGTCCTTGGCAAACCCACAATAAAATCCATAGATATATCATTCCAAGGGTGAGTAGGAATAGGCAAAGGAGTGTACAAACCGTGTGGTTGAACCTTAGATTTGGCAAGCTTGCAAGTGGTGCATCTCCCACAGATTCTCTCAACATCTCGTTTCATGTGTGGCCAGTAAAAGTGGTCCTGCAACACTTTAAGAGTTTTTGCTATACCAAAATGACCCATCAAGCTTCCTCCATGGGATTCCCTGACAAATAGATCTCTCAAAGAACAATTAGGCACACATAAACGATTGTCAAGAATCCATCCTGCCTAAAGTAATGACCAGCAGCATACTTAGCACATGAATTATAAGCTTCTTGAAAGTCAGGATCAGATGAATACATTTCTTTAATCTGCTCAAAACCTAGCAACTTAGCATCAAGAGTATTCAAGAGGACATACCTTCTGGATAGTGCATCAGCAACTATATTTTCCTTACCTTGTTTGTACTTGATCACATAAGGGAAGGTTTCTATGAATTCTACCCATCTGGCATGTCTCTTGCTGAGCTTGCTTTTTCCTTTGAGGTACTTCAAAGATTCATGGTCTGTGTGAATGACAAACTCCTTTGGCCAGAGGTAATGCTGCCAGGTCTGTAGAGCTCTCACCAAGGCATAGAGTTCCTTGTCGTATGTAGCATAGTTTAGAGTAGCTCCACTGAGTTTCTCACTGAAATATGCAATGGGTCTTCTATCCTGCATCAACACAGCACCAATACCAATTCCTGAAGCATCACATTCAATTTTAAATGTTTTAGAGAAGTCAGGAAGTATAAGAAGAGGAGAGTGAGTAAGCTTCTTTAAGGGTTTGGAATGAGGTTTCTTGCTTCTCCCCACTTGAACCCAACATCCTTCTTGATTATCTCGGTCAGGGGAGCTGCTAGAGTGCTGAAGTCTTTCACAAAACGCCTATAAAACCCTGCCAGCCCATTAAAACTCCTTACTTCTCCCACTGTAGTTGGACTCGGCCAATCTTGTATTGCTTTAATCTTCTCCTGATCAACCTTTACACCATCTGCACTTACAACAAAACCTAGAAAACCAAGTTATCTGTGCAAAAGGTGCACTTCTTCAGGTTGGCGTAAAGCTTTTCATTTCTCAAAACATTCAAGACAGCTCTAAGATGCTCTATATGATCCTCAAGACACTTGCTGTAAACTAAGATATCATCAAAATATACAACAACAAAAATGCCTATGAAAGATCTAAGCACATGATTCATCAGTCTCATGAATGTACTAGGAGCATTGGTTAATCCAAAAGGCATGACTAACCACTCATATAAACCATGCTTAGTTTTGAATGCAGTTTTCCACTCATCTCCCTCTTTCATTCTAATTTGATGGTAACCACTTTTCAGATCAATTTTAGAAAATATGCAAGAGCCATGCAATTCATCAAGCATATCATCTAATCTAGGAATAGGGTGGCGATACTTCACTGTTATATTGTTGATGGCTCTGCAATCAACACACATGCGCCAGCTACCATCTTTCTTAGGCACAAGGAGCACTGGAACTGCACATGGACTCAAGCTTTCTCGGATATGACCCTTCTCCATCAGCTCCTCTACTTGTCTTTGCAATTCTTTAGTCTCCACTGGATTAGTTCTGTATGCAGGTCTGTTTGGTAGTGTTGAACCAGGTACAAAGTCAATTTGATGCTCAATCCCACGAACTGGAGGCAATCCAATGGGGCTTTCTTCTGGAAACACATCTGCATATTCCTGTAAAAGAGAGACTAGTTCACTCGGATGATCCGGTGTGTGATCAGTGACTGTTAGTAAAGTTTCCTTAAACATAAGCAAGATAATAGAATTTTGAGAGTAAAGAATTCTTTTGATATCTCCCTGTTTAGCATAGAGGTTGTGTTGCTTGTTCTGATCAGGTTTGAGGTCTATCTCTTTCTTTTTCTGAAGCTGGAGTTGATCTTCATGAACCTCTTTAGGAGACAGAGGCACCAGAACAGTCTTCTTTCCCTTGAATTCAAATGTGTGTTTGTTGGTGAAGCCATCATGATTCACACGTCTATCATACTGCCATGGTCTTCCAAGAAGTATATGACTGGCTTCCATTGGCAACACATCACACAAGACTTCATCCTCATATCTACCAATGGCTATAGGAACCAGCACCTGAGTAGAAACTCTCATCTCGCCCTCCTCATTAAGCCACTGCAATCTGTATGGCCTTGGGTGCTTCTGAATTTTCAAACCCAACTTCTTCACCATGGTCTCACTGGCTACATTGACACAGCTGCCTCCATCCACTATGAGACTGCACACCTTTCCTTGAAACAGACACCTTGTGTAAAAGAGATTCTCACGCTGCTCAAGATCTCCATCCTTAGCTTGCAAGTTCAATAACCTTCTTGTTACCAACAACTTGCCTCTCACGGGTTCTACTTCACTTTCTTCTTCAGAGTTCTCATGATCAGAATCATACTTCTCTTCCTCGGATTCATACTCTCCATTCTCAAGAAGAATCATAACTCTTTTGTTGGTGCACTCATTAGCATAATGCCCACGCCCTTGACATTTGAAACACTTCAAATCTCTGGCTCTAGAACTAGTAGCTTCCGCTTTGCCTTTGTCCTTGTCTTTGTCTTTGCTGAATGTGCTACCCAGCTTACTATCTTCTTTCTGCTGAGGCTTAATGTCTTTTAGGTAGGATGGTTTCTCATCCTTAGAGTGTTGGTACTTGCTGGAGCCATAGCTGCCACGGGAGTGGTGCTTCCTTTTGATCTGCTGCTCCACCAGAATAGCTTTGTGCAACATCTCTTCTATTTCCACATAGTGTTGCATCTCCACACTGTCCTGTATCTCACGGTTAAGTCCTCCAAGAAACCTAGCCATAGTAGCTTCTCTGTCCTCAGATATACTAGCTCTCAACATCAACAACTCCATCTCCTGAAAGTACTCCTCCACGGTCTTAGAGCCTTGTGTAAGTCTTCTCAGCTTCTGATGCAAATCTCGATGATAGTGGTTAGGAAAAAACCTCTTACGCATAAGAGACTTCATCTCATGCCAAGACTCAACCGGATACTCCTGATTCAATCTCCTTGTAGTAACCAGTTGATCCCACCAGCTCAAAGCATAGTCATGAAATTCAGTAGCAGCAATTTGGATCCTTTGGGCGCTGGTGTAGTGTTGGCAGTTGAAAACGAGCTCAATCTTCTTCTCCCACTCAAGGTAAGCATCCAGATCAACCTTGCTATGGAAGGGAGGAATTTTAATCTTCAATCCAGCAAACTCATCACGGTGAGATCTTCTCCCATCACGATGATGATGTTGATGCCTCCTTCTACTATCTCTTGAAGAAGATGAGGAACCACTTCTTTCACTTCTGTGGCGTTCATAGTAGTTGTCAATTTCTTGTGATCCACCATGCTCTTGTTGAGTGTGATTGCGTCTGTTCCTTCTAGACTCATTGCTGTGACCCTGTCCACCAGCTTGTCTAATCTCTTCTCTGATTTCTTTCATGCTTTCTTTCACCATCTCAGCCATAGTAGCCAACATAGTCTTGTTCAACTGCTCAGTCATGGCTTCCATAAGTAGCTTGTTCTTTCTCATTAGTTCCTCTTCCTCATCAGTTTCATGGCCCATTGGTACCTGAAATCAAACAACAAACTCAACCAGTAAAAGAGTTCAAGGTTTTGAAAACTACATGAAAACAAAGCTAAAGAACTAGGCGGCAAAAGAGAGTCTGATCAGATTTTAAATCTTTTCTTTTTCAGTAACTTAAGCAATAAGAATGGCAAGAGACTCTTTGAAACACACACGAACACACTTCCTTTTGAACAGATCTCGACAACTAGAGAATAGATCTATCAATCTTACAACTATTATTCAATAGATCGGATGATAAACTGATAGAAACAACAGATCTAAGACAATAATCAGTAAGAACTGATCGGATTTTCTCAGATCTATAATAAGAACTTTCAGATCTATCAATCTTAAAACACACAGCAACAGATCTATCAATACTGAACTGAAAGTGAATCAAATTGACAGAAACACACAACAAAACTCAGATCTATCAATACTTATGAAACCAAGAGGCAGATCGAGTGAAAAAAAAAAAATTAAGAAAATGAGACTTCCCTAACCAGAGTTGCTCTGATACCACATAATAAACTCCAAGGATGCTTCTCTGGTTGGAATGGGATAGATCCTTGCAAACAAAGAATCAAAAGACTCGATCTGCTCCAAGGCGTGTGGAATGAATGGTGACACAAAGAGATGTGAAGGGTCTCCTTGATACTCCTAAGCAATCAGACTCGGATATGACACACCAAGAAGGACTACTCTTGTGGTTATGTTAGATATGACACACTAACAAAGACTCAAAGTTCACTCTAAGCTACAAGAGGCTTGCGGCTGAAAGAGAGAGAGACAAGAGTCTGAAAATAAAAGATTCGATAAAATGAAACTAGGTAATCCGAGTACATATATATAGAGAAGGCAAGGAACAGGCTCCTTGGTCTCTAAATGTGTTATAAGAAACCATAGTCTTAATTTAAAACATAAGATAAAAATTAAAATAAAGTTTAAAAACTGAGATCATCAAATGAGTCATAGGAAAGCAACATATGGCCTCATTAAAAACCTATCTTTAGAAAACCCAGTGGGACAAAACCAAAGATAGGGAAAAAGAGAACACATATGTTACTTGCTCATTTGATGTCTATCTAGAAAATGAAGTGGCTTGAATTGTGGTAAGTGTGTCTTGGATGATCAAGCTCCTTCCAAGACTCTCTTCTTACTTTAATGATGTCTGAAGTAATCCTCCAATGGCTTCTTTAAGTTGTTTGCTTCTGGCTCGAGTCATAGGACCTTCAGATATGGCTAGAACACCTTCATCAGCTGGCTCATCCATGATCTCATTGTCTTCTTTACTTGACTGGTCCATGATCATATCACTCACTTTTTTATAGCTGAATCTCCAGCGCCTTTGGAATATTGGGACTCGCGTTGATTAGAGAAAATATATCGTGGGTAATTGATTAATTAAGGGAGTTTAGTTGGATTATTCTGTAACTGGTATCATTTAGTATCATGAAGAAGAAGATGAAAGAGGAATCTCGAAAACTTAATCGCCATGAGCTCTCGAGAGGAAAAGATGAACACATGTCTAACCGTAAAAGAAAAACGCGGAGTTTCATACAGAGTTTATCTCTTATGGTGTCTGGGCTTTATTAAGAAAAACATAAAACGCAACGCCAACCGAAGACCACAAATATTTCTTACCAAATTAATGAAACAAAACGCTTTTAAGACCGGGACACGTGTCGACTTCTCATGCAACGAATTTCTGATGTGGAGTCATATGTGGCGCAAGGAAGAGTGAACGAACCTTCTTTTAGATAGATAGATAGATAGTAAAAATTGTTTAAGAGAAAATAGTGAGAAAAATATAATACAAAATAATTTCTTGGATAAGTCATCATAACTTAATTACATCATTAATCATAATAAAAATAAGTACTATTATAAGTTCAGACAATTTTTTGCTGCCAAAATTTATAATAAAATTCATATTTTTATAACATTTAAATTTTGAACCATATATATTAACAATACATCAAATGCTCAATAAATAGTTTTTATAGCTAGCAAACATCATATAACTATAGTTGTTTGTTATCTTTTTGGTTTAGCCTAAACTTTGGTAGTAAAATAAAAAAATAAAAAATTGCGGAATTCATTAATTTCAAATTTTTGTTAATGTGGGTTTGAAGAAACATAAAAAAAACATGAATATGTTTCTCTCAGATATAATAATACATAAATATATAACCTAACATATATTTGTAAATATCAAACAATAAAAACAAATATCAAATTTGTATGCTACTTGCCTATTTTCCTAAAATATATAAAAATTTGCTTTTCATTTTTTCGTTTTTTAAATTATATAATTAGAGAAGAAATGTATTTAAAATCCATTAAATTCAAGAAAAGCAAATGTTATGAACAAAGAAAAACAGTTATATTTTGATGAACTGTTTACATATAGTAACAAATGTATAATTTCAAAAACAAAAAATAGTAAAATTTGTAGTAAAAAATATTGAAAATCAGAATAAAAGAAACTAGAATTTTTATTAAAATTTAAATATGTGTATATTATTTCGTTCATTCGCTTATCCGCCCGTAGGGTGGGTCTGACCCTAGTTTTCTATAAATATATATAACAATTTTATTATTTAAATAAGTTGTCTAGACAAACAGACCGTAATAAAACAACCAACAAAATAAATATTCTTATGGAAAGATTTGTTGTTATAGCTATAGAATTTGAAACTGCAATTTGCTCTTGAGGGGTGTAGGATATCTTGAATACTTGGAATAGTCTTTGAAGAGTCTTTATTTCTAGTTCTATTGAAAATTTTGGTTATGCATGAGGTTCTGTAATCATAGTGATCATGTCTCTCCAGTCTGTTCTAAAAATTTTAGCAAGTTGAATGTTGTAGCATATTCTCCATCGTCCAGATTTGTGCTTTTAATTATGAATGCAAAGATGAATCTTGTTATCTTATATTTTGTGCCCCATTAATTAATTTGTCCAGAGATGTCTTCCAAAACTTAACGGCATCCACTGAATTGAGATGTGGAAGACCATCCATCAACCATATGTTATCCAAGCATGTGGTTTGTGAATTAGTTCTACTTAATGGTTGTGATGTTGTAGGAACAATAACATTCACTGAGAACCAATTTTGTCATTCTTTTTCCGCGTATCTGATCAATTTAAAGGTATCACTATTTATGCGTCTGAACAGTTTATTGTTCCGAACTTTCCAAATCAAATTATCCAAGATATGGGTCCCTATCCAGTTATGGATCCTCAATATTGCTCTTCCTCCAAAAAGATAGTTATATTTGTATAAATACATGGTACCAGGAAGATATCTGAGGTTAATGGTATTGCTGATAAATACTTTGCCTGCAAGGCTGGTGTGCACTCAAAAATAGCATGAGTAACTGATTCATCAAGGTCCCCTCATCTCGAACAATAATTGTCACATTGCATATCACGACGTGTCAGGTTTCTTGTTACTATTACATGGTCGATTATAAGCTACCAAATAAGGAGATGTATCTTCTGGGGAGCCTTTATTCTCCAAGCAAAGGCTTGAAGCTGATACTAAGGCTTGAAGCTGATACTAAGATCCGAATAGACCTTTCCTTCTTGATTCTTTAGGTTATTCTATGCTACTCAATATGCAGACTTAATAGTATAATGACCACTCTTTGTGAAGCTCCAACAAAACATATCTCGATGGATGATTTGACTTATGGCCAAATATAAATTAGCGGTATATCCTCTTGAACTAAATAATTTTCAAGCATCTCTACATCCCATTCCTTTAAATCTCCTTTGATAATGCCACTTTCAGTCATTTGCAGATGTACCACCAGGGCATTAGTACGTGCTGGTCTACCTGGTGCTGTAGGAATCCAAGGATCCTGTCACACTTTAATCTTTTGTCTAATCCCTAATAGTATTAATTGTCTTGCCGCTGAAATACTAGTCCATACATAGGAAATATTATCGCTTGAGCTTCCTCGACATGGCGAACTAAATCTATATTATTTTTCACAGAAAAATCGAGCTACCAGAGATATGAATATTTCCAGAAGTACCAGATTAGACTTATGGATCATATAGAATCCAGTTCCACTCTTCCCAGTGAATTCTTCTTTTTGGTGGATTTGAACTCACAAGAAATGTGCAATGACACTCATAAGTCTCTCATATATCTCCAAATGAAGCAAGAATCTAGACATAACGTAAGTCGGAAGACCTAATAAAATATATTTGATTAGCACTTCTTTCTCTCCTTTTGATAAATGCCAATCTGTCCATTCATTCACTATGTTTTGTAATCTGCCATTTAGAAACGCAAACAGCTTGTATTTATATTTGCTAATATCTTTTGGAATCCCTAAGTATGAACCCATTCTACCTTCATTCTGGATCGCAAGAATATCCTTAATTATTTGCCTTACATTCCCAGAAATTGTCTTACCAAAGAGTAGAGATGATTTTTCAAAGTTGATGCATTGACCTGAAGCTTCCCCATGTTTCCTTACTAATTTCATAACTTTTTCACATTCACGGGACTCTGTCTTACAAAAGAAAATACTATCACAAATGAGAAGGTGAGATACCGAGGGGCTAGCGCGTGAAATACACATCCGTTATTTTTTTTATTCTTTGCATGATTAAGAAACCTAACAAGCGTTTCGATGCATAGAATAAATATGATTGATAAATCGTCCTTTTTAGCATTACAGTCCATCAAACCTCCATCTGTTTGATTGACAGTATTACCAGGCCTGAAATTTCCATTTCATTGAAAGCTCCCAGTATCTGAGCATCACCCGGTGGAATTTTCAATAGTTCTTTATCCTTCGGAGAGAAAGTGAGTGAACGTGTTCATTTGTTTCTAAAAGTGACATTGTCCTCAACTGATAGAGACATGTGGGATGGAGTGATTGCAATACTGGTCACTTTTTACCATTTCTCTGAGAGATCTCCATTGTCATCAACTCATCTCTGTCTTCGTTTTAAAGTTGTTCCCGCCCGAGACTATCATGAGAACCTGATATATGTCTATAGGAAACTTTATCACATGAACTTGAACTCTTTTCCTCTTAATTTTTCTCGGTTTTTCATGCCATGTAAGTTCTTTCTTTCGCTCATATGGAACATATCCATGACGTGAGGCACCAAACCAAGAGTTCCATTCTAAATCATCATGTCTCCTCATTATACTATCCTAATGAGAAGCATTGCGAGTGATTGTCTTTGATGACGTAGTGGATATGCCTCAGTTTCTTTTAGACGGTTCTTAGCAAAAACATTATTACATTGCTCATAAGTAGACCAAAATTGGTGATCATAAAGATGATCACGGTTTCTCTGTTCCCTCAGCAATGGCCTGTATTTATATATTGTTTTTATATAAAAATTAGAAACTATACTAAAAAAGGTCAAATATTTAGATAAATTATGCATGGATGACATACATATTACACACTGAGTACAATATAATAAAATCCATCATGCATTGATTTAAAAAGGATTTTTTTGAGCAACCATAAATTATCATTAAAGGCTCTTAGGCCCAAGAACAGATAGAGTTTAATAGGTAGACCTTTGCCAAAGAATCAGCAGGATCATTTTGATCTCTTGACAGAAAATAAAACATGCAGAAATCAAATGAGAAAGAGAGATATTTGATATCCAGAGAGTACCGCGTCGAGATTCTTCGGTCTGGAGGTCGAATTGATGGCAGTGATGAGCAGTTGTGAGTCTGAGCAAAGCCAGGTTTTGGAGATGCCAAGGTGGTGATCATGAGAGAGCGCTGCTCTAATAGCTAAAGCTTTAGGCATAAGACCTGATGACACCGAGATGACACCGAGCTCTGGAATTGGGATTCGTTTCAGATCAATTTGGATGAAGGATAGTTGAAGATCCATGCGAGGCTCGCTGCCCTTGAGTCAGATCACCACATCGTTTTGTTATTACTTGAAACTGTGTTCGATGCAATCATATGGAGATATGTTGGTGAAGCATATCTAGATGGTTTTTTTGGGCATGGAACTTGTGCTAGGCTCCATTCTTGAGCTGTATTATTTAAACTGCAGGGTCTTAGTGTGTGCTCAGCATCAGTATTTGGAGAGAAGGCTAAGGTCAAGAAGGAAATGGGAACTCAAGGTTTTGATGTTGTAATGATGCTTGTGTAAAGAACTAATGAAATTGTAGAAATGTTTGTGGTACTGATGTAAATACATTTTGGTTTATTAATGAAATATTAATTGAATATTAATTATTTTTATGAAAATCTAATTTGCAACAAAACATGTTTCTTTGAACAGCTTCTAATAGCATATAATCAATAATGTATATATCTCTGATACATCATTATGATAGAACTAACCATAGCAAGTTAAAAACAACGTTATCATCTCCGATATAATAGCGTTTAAAAAACTGCTATCATATAGGAGGGACCTATTATAGCTGGGGCAGACATAGATGTTTCAATAACGCTAACAATTGCATATATTAGCTGTTTTCTTACGGTAAGAAAAGACATTTTTTGTAGTGAGATATCTTTTGGGATACTACACGGAGGAAGACATATTCACGATGAAGATGATTTAACTGCTGCAACAAAGTAGGAGCGAAGACAAGTTTCAGTGGAGTACCTGACCAGTGTGTATATATTTTAAGTCATTTTAGAGTCATTGCATGTATGTGTACGTTTTGGACAACATTGGAGTTTTGGAGCAATTTGGAGACTTAAAGACGATGAACATGAAAATATCAAGTTTGAGTCTATTTCTGATTCCGGTGTCGATCAACACAACCCTTGGTATCGATGGACACCTTCCCCTTTTCACAAGACATTCTAATTTTGAAGATATTAAAAAAATCCATAAATTTTACTTAATTGCAAAAGAGTCTAATTTGTGTTTTAGACTATGTCTTAGGGTTTTAGAGTTTTTGTAACTTATGATTGATTACTGTGAGATTAGAGCATAAATATTTTTGGAGAGAGGGATCTGAACTCATACCCTGTTGAGAGAAGATTTTGAACTCTTATTCTTACTGCTATCTTACAATTATGAAAAAAATTTCAAATATTTATTTGCGTTTCCTTAATCATGTTTGAGTAATCACCCTATTAGATTTCGGATTCTTCAAAGGTTATTGAATGAATTGTTAGACTTGATAGAATTTCTAGAGAAATCCATTAGTTTTTCAACTAAGGTGTTCTTAATGCTAGTTTTTCATTGATCACCTTGAATCTAGATCCTAGGATAATTGATAGATGCGACAACATGATTAATACATATTCGCAAAGACATTGGTTTAGGAATTTAGTGAAGACATTGGTTTAGAAATTTAGTGAACTAATCAAACATGTTATTAATGGTTGTCTGAATTATCAGAATTTGCAAAGAGATTTGGAGTTCTAGAATTTAGACGTAGATACTCTTTGCGATGAGAGTTGGTTGATTTTAAATTTGTGCTTTGAATTCCTGAAAGATTCTTAATTAAATCCTTAATAATCTATCTGATATGCAATTTATCTGCGAGTTTCTCCAGGTCTGGTGCCTTTCATCTCTGGATTTACAAACATCTTTCTTTTACGGTCTTTTCAACATTATATTCTCTACTGTTTAGCTTAATTCGAAAACAAAAAGTATATTGCGTGATCTTAGATTTTCTGTAGATTGAATACTTAATATTTCATTGCACCTCTGAAATTGATGAGGTGCTTGAAGGGATAATTCGTGTCATACATCGTCTATACAAACATGGATCATTTTTCATGTTTCTTGAACTCAAAAATATACCATATCACATCGGTTTTTTCTATTTTGGATTAGACATTTAAAGGCTTCTTCCATGAATCAAGATTACCCATGGAAAATATGATAATTTGGAAAATTTGAAAGTAGAAATTTCATTGTAATATTTGATTAGATCCACATAAGATTCTTAAGACAACGGAAACATTACCTATACATTATTTGTGAATTGATTTGACACATGTCATCACCAAATTCAATTTCAACAATAAAATGACATGGCACTAGCTTAATTGTGACATGTACAATTTTCTAATAAAATTTATTGTTTTTGGTAAGATGTTTTAGATATGGCAACGACTATTAATTCGTATATAATCATTAATGTAAATTTTTTATAAATATTTATTTTTGGCAAAATCATGAAAATATATTAGTAACTCATATATTACCATTAAATTAATCATACAATAAATAAAAGGGGAATATGGTGAATGTTTAGGCTATCCACATCATTATGGAAAATCAACCAATCAAACAATTTTAAATTTCCTTGTTATTTTACCTTTATACAAAAGCTTTAAAAAAAAATCACGGTATCAACCAAAAATAAATGTTTCTGATTCGTTGTCTACTTTCATTATATTTATTCAATCAAGGTCGATTGCATCGCACGTCAACAGGTAAGCTATCATGATCATTTACTCTGAATTTGGCCGGAAATGCAACAACCTAAATGGCTAAATGGTTCCTTTTTTTCTTTTTTTTGCTATTTTCCTCAGGCGAGCTATGCACAGCTTAGCACCATGGTTTCTGAGCAGGTACAGCTTTTACATGGTATCTCTTTGTGTTTTTTTTTTAATTATATTTGGATTCTTTTCGTTGTATAGAATGTAGAGGGTATGATGTCAATTAGTGTTGAAGTTGGTGCTCTTCGGGAGTCTTTGAGTGATGATAAAGAAATTGTTGACACTTACAAGGTAGCATGAATTCTCTTCGTGTGGATTCCAAGCATTTTTTGAGAAAGTTAATTTTTTTTTTTTGAAAGAAAGAGAAAGTGAATTTCAGGTGTCAAGATAAAACATTCTTTGTGTTTTGTATAGAAGCTAACATCACTTGATGGTAAAAAGAGTTTTGCCTTAGCAGCGGCTTGATCAGAGATTGGGAGGCTAAGGTTTGAATATTTTCTACCCTTTTATTTACTTTGCTTTTGTGCTTACATGAAGCGTCCTGGAAACTTTAGTTCCAGAATTACTCTTTGATGCCAGAATTATGGTTTATGACAACTATTTTCACCATCTTTTAAAGCGTATGCTTCAGAGCTACAAAGAGATGGTCCAATCAGATTACCACTCATGTGTTTCTTTATTCTGTGAGGAGTCCAGTGTCTCAAACGAAAAGATTAAAAGATGTTTCAAATAAGCTTCACAATGCGATATGGACACTCATCCTTTGTAAACTCTTTAGTCCAATCAGATTACCATCCTTCATCGGAAGTAAGTAGCATCCAAACTTTCATGGGAGTTTACATGCATTTTGGATTTTTCTTTAAATGCAAAGTTATGATTTGATATGCTTTGTTGATTATTTAAGGTAAAGCATCAAATCTCTTTATACCGGAGATGAGCAGGCTTATCACGCTGCTGCTCTACATTCAAGCTTCTCACGCGTCTGATTAGAGTGAAGAAAAAGGAAATAGAGAAGCAATTCAGAGTGTCGAAAATAGTCAAGCAGATACATTGATGGTGAACATTGGTTCGATGTGGAAGGGAGCCAAGGTTATGGGAGTAAATAAAGATTAGTTAAGAATGCAACTTATCAGTCTAGAATGGATCAGTAAGTGTATTCCACTATTGTTTGATGGATCTAAGTTTTGTTTTGTCCTTACATATTATCTGACCAAAAATGTTTATATTTGACTGGGATGGTTAGTTTAGATTTGCCTGGAATGGTGAGCTTGGTTTTTAGGGCTAACTTTTCTTGCTTCTATGGAAGATAGACATATCTTATGGTGTTTTCTCTCTGAACTAACTTTACGCTACCTTGAATTGTCTATATGTTTTACTCACTGAAGAGACTAAGGTAAAGAATTGTGAGGATGATTTCGGAAGAGATGAAAGATTGGATTTGGATGACAATGAACCAGAGTATGATGATGATGAATACAGTGGAGATGGTTTGAAGAGATATAATTGAAACAATAGGATTATGAGTTGGTAAATCAGTAGGACAAAGAACTGGAGGAGGAAACTGAGGCAGAGAAAAATGCAGGTGAGTTTGCCGACAAGATTGGAGATGGTCTCACGAACTTGAGAGTGAAGGTGATTATGTGCATGCTTATGAAGAAGTCAAGTTTGGAGAAGTTGTTGATGTGAAAGAAGAGAATCATGATGTTCTCTATGATAGACGGAAGCGTAAAGAATTTGAAATATTTGTCGGAAGCTTAGACAAAGGTACCACGGAGGAGAATTTAAAGATAAGTATTTCGTTCCTGCAGGGAGAAGTAACTGAATTTAGGATTGTGAAGAATCCACAAACAAAGAAGAGCAAGAGTTATGCTTCTCTGCGTTTTGTATATGTGGATTAGGCAAAACGAGCTGTTAAAGGCTTAGAACACAAGGGTAATCGTTTACACTTTAGTACCTGATGGAGCGTTTTTGTTGCTTTACACTTTCTTGGTCGTTTTATGTTCAAAATAAGGATTAACGATATTTAGGCTAACATGATGCTTTTTGTTCTTTCCAGTTCTCATTCATCCATGTACAGCTTCATATATTTCCTCTCAATTTTAAGAATTAGGGTCTGATTGGCAAAGCAGATGAGAAAGCAGTAGCTGTATGCTATAAAAGTAGTATGTCTTTGTATGCTTTGCTAAACCTGCTTAATAGATTGATTGGTAGAGCAGTATGAACATGCTATTTAAAATTATTACTAAAATTAGTATATAATATATAATATATTTATTTATAATGAATATATTTCTAATATATATATATATATATATATATATATATATATATATATATATATATATATATATATATATATATTTTTATTTTATATATATATATATATATATATATATATATATTATATTAATATATAAAAGATATATAATTATTTTATTTTATTTACAGATTTCAAAATTATGTTTATATCGAAAATGTTATTTTAAAAATAAATTTTATAATTAAAATATCTATGGCTAAAATAATATTTCACATTTAAAATATAATATAATTTATGTGATTAATTTATATAATTAATTTATATAATTTATTTAATCAATTTATATAATTTAATTTATATAATTTAATTTATATAATTAATTTAAAATATAATTTATAAAATTAATTTAATATTATTAAATTATATTTTAAATGTGAAATAATATTTAAAAAAAATATTTATATGGTAAATTTATTTTAGAAATCAAAATTTCATTTTCTGGATATAAAAATAATTTTATGATATTATTAAAAATCAAATAAATGAACTAATTATATATTATTCTTAAATTTATAAATTATAAATGAAAATGCTCTTCCAAAAGCTTCATATGAGAGCATTTGCCAGAGAGCATTTGGAGAGCATTAGCATTTAGTAAATGCTCTTTTAAATGCTTTTCTAACAAATGTTGATTGGATAATGTAGAGCATAATGCTAATGCTAATGCTCTACCAATCAAGGCCTTAATCAAATTTGTCATCTCTAACTCAACCGTGCAATATTATAAAATTCAATAGATGGAATAACCTTTACCAACTAAAACCAGGAAAAACACAAATCTTAGCAAAAATTGTGAGATACACATGTAATATTATATGTTGCATAACCTGGTTAATGTAAATTAGATAAATCTTATAATATGTTAAATAAATAAATACTGATAAGGAACCAACAACATCAGTGAAGAAAAGTACATATTGAGTTTGAATGTAGAATTTATTTTAAATTTATGAACACCAATTTTTTTTTAAGTTTTCATCCACTTAAAATTTGTTTATTTGCTAAGAATATTTTTCCGCGCAGTCATGAATTTGTTACCGTTGTTTATTTAAACACTAAAATTTAATCCTATAATTTTCTAAATTTACATTCAATTAAATCCATTAACTCCAAAAAATTACAACAGATACAATTTTCAAATTTAAGATAAATTTCGAAAAATACATTTTCACATCGAAAAATCAATAGATTTTAATTTATAAATAATATTGGCTTAATATTGATATGCATCTATATGTAGTATCTATATAATCTAATATAAATGACACATTAACCACCTCTTATGTATATGAATTGACATAGGGACAATAAAATCTTTTGCTGTTTTCCAATTTCAAACTTTGTAGGTTTTTAGAATAAAATAAGCAAATAATATCACATATGTATCCTAAACTAAAAGAAAAATTATATAACTATATAATCACAGAAGCAAACACGAACTAGTATACTTAGTATATATATATATATATATATATATATTACACTAATAAATATAACTACAAATATAAATTTTACATCAACATATATATCATATTTTTATAAATATGCATTTTACTGAAATTTATTGTAAGTGTGTATCAACAAATACAAAACTAAAGCAACATTAATCAAATTTTTTTTGATAGATAAATGGTCAAAATTTTATTTAAACTTATTTGTTCATCATGTTAATTAAAAATTAATTTTATGAATTTAGCATATTTAAAAACAAAAAATTTCAAAATTTAATAAAAGTTATATATTTAATTTTACAATATACATATATATAACTAGATGATAAGAGATATATTTAAAATAAATAATCATTAAATAAAATATCATATAACTAAAAATTATTTGTACAAAATGAAAATTATTAAAATTTAAATAAAATCAAATTGAAATATTTAAACCAAATAAAAAATAAGACTGCAAAATACATTTTTGATTTTATTTTCAAACGTTGAAATTAAAATTTGAAAATAACAATGTCCAAATATATATTAAAATTTTCTCTTAAAATAAAAATATTGTATTTAAAATTATTATTTCTGTGCATGGTGCAGAAAACTGCTAGTAATCGGATCAGAAAATACTAGGATTTGGGATCTCCTATGTCAAGTAGACTTTGGTGCCATATAGATGACTTTTGGAAAGAAACATATAAATTCTCTTTAAATATGTTTTTTGTATTATTCACTATTAAAAAATTGTAAAATATACATTAATTTTAATTGGCTTGTGGTATCACCTTTATTTACGCCAGCTGCTCACCTGTTCGAATAAACTGAAATTAATGAGAAAATAAAAAGCGACCAGTCTATAGACAAATTGGTCGTTTTCCCCTAAGCATGATGACTATATCTTTGTAAGGTTTATATATGTGCTTGTCGATAAAAAAATAGCAGCGGTTAGGTTTGAACTCACATTTTCATGAAAATAAAGTTGAGCTTAGTTAACAAGTTGTGCTTTGCCCAAAAAAAAAAAAAATAACAAGTTGAGCTTAGATGAATACGTTACATTATTTACATATATTATTATTATTATTTTTTTTGACAAAAGGGTTTTTTACATATGTTATTATTCACAACAACATATTTCATTATTTCATATTAGTGTTTCTCGACCACTTCTATACCTTCCTTCGTAACATTCTTCTTCTTGTTTGCAGTATAGCTCCCGAAAAGACTCTCCATCTCTTCCAAAGGCATACCTCGTGTCTCTGGAAGGAAAGTAAAGAAGAAGACCCATGCAGCGGCTGCAACTCCAGCAAAGAGAAGGAATGCACCACCAATGGTTAGACCTTTAGAAAGTGATAGGAATGTCATTCCGATAATACCACTCATCAATCTATTCAACATCACTCCCAAACTTGCCCCTTGAGCTCTTAGCCTCACAGGAATATCTCTGAGCAGTAGACCCACGTCACTGGCCCTGCACCTATTGAGAATGTTGCTACAAACGTCATTACCGTCGTAACGCTAAGCCCAATAGCCCACTTGAGCGTCTGTCCTGGGTTTCTGTCGATGACGGTAAGACTAGTCCCAAGCGCCGTCAACGAAAGAAACATTCCCCCCATACTCGTGAGTAACAAGGCACGACGTCCAAACCGGTCGACCACGCAAGTCCCTACAACGATAAAGAGTGTTTTGACAACTCCAACAGCGACAGTTGCCAAGAGCTGGTCATTCTTGGATTTCAGTCCAGCCTTTAGGAAGATGGTCGGAGAATAAAGGACGACCGCATCAATCCCAGAGGCTTGCTGAGAGAAATGTATACCGAGACATGCTATTAGAATATGTCGGACAGCCGGGGTCGGTCGGACGAGAAGATCCTTCCACACACCTTTTCCTGCACTCTTCCTGTTGGGAACAACTATAACATCGTCTGTCATGTCCTCGGGAATTCCAGCAGCCCTTTGATGTCATTGAGCCTAGAGATGGCTTCTTCTTTGGTGTTTGAAGTTTTGTCCAGAACTTTAAAAGCATCCCCAAGACGACCTTGGAGGACGAGCAATCTCGGAGACTCAGGCATCGCCAACACTCCAATGGCTAGGCACACCGCGGGAATCGCTCCGATACCTAACATGAACCTCCATCCAAGATGCTCTGGAAGCTTGGAGAAAAAGTAGTTCGATACGTACCCCAAAAGTATACCAATGTTTATAAATATCTGCATGCAACAGAACATATCAGCATTTAATTTCATTTACAATGTGCATTTTATCATATTTAAAACTAGAAAGCTTCCAAGTAGTGTAAATATTGTTGGCAAAAAAACAAAACAATAATAATAGAATGGTCAAATCTTTAGACCTCAGGGAAAGAGCTGAGAAAACCACGAGAAGAAGCAGGAGCAACTTCAGCGGTGTAAACTGGCGCAATCATCATAGCATAACCGACGCCAATACCAGCTACAAAACGGCCAACCATAATGAAAGGATAATTTGTAGCAAAACCCATGAGAAGGGCACCACAAAAAAAGAAGGCTCCTGCCAACACTATGGTGTATCGTCTCCCGATCCAATCAGAAGTTCTACCCGCGGCCCCTGAACCTAGCAGAGAGTAGATGTTTAAAATTCCCATAAGGATCTCAAGCTGTACGTCTGACAGTTTCAAATCGTCTTTATAAAATTGCAGTCAAGTGTGACTCAAAACTTGGAGTCAAACATAAAAGAATACCCCAACTTGGGTCAAAGGCAAAAGTAACCTAAAAGGCTATTGAAATTACAACTATCCCCTTATGAACAAACAAAAACGGAATTTTTTTTACGCTTCTACCCTCGAAGTCGTCTGTTCAAACGACTTGAAAATAAGTCGTCTGGACAGTTATTCTTAAACATAATTTAGAAATTTTGTAAAAATATTTTGATAAGTGAAAATGGGAATTATGTAATTAACATATGTCTTAAGAGATATAAATTAAGATATAACAAATTTCAATTGTTTTCAGCATAGATGAGTGAAAGTAGTGAGTCATGATATTCTTTAGTTTAACTTTCATCAACATATGTTGTAGCATTGTATATGTTCTTAGGGTTAGATTTCGAAAGCATTAAAACCGCTTTTGAAAAAATTAAAATTACATAAGCGTGTTCATTTCTGTGTATAGTAAACACTATTGAAATATAATTTAATTTTATAACGTGGTTAGTTAGTTAATTTAGTCATTTTAGTTTAGGGGTTCATTTTAGGTCCGGGACGACTTAATATTTAGTCTTCGTAAAGCACGACTAAATATTTAGTCGTCTGATGTACATTATCAGCCTGAATAAGTCGCCTAAACCGACCAAACCTTAAATTTTACCAACGTACTTTTAAAGCTAACCAGATTATTTACCCAATATATAAGGTGATTTTTTTTTTGTTCATTTTTTGCGAAATTCAGAACCCTAATTCTCTCTCACCGGCGATATCAAAGGCGATTTCAATTCCACTATTTCGAACAAACCATCGTTCTCAACGCCGCTATCTATCTCACTTCATTCTCACCGTTCTCGCCGCTTCTAACCCTAGCCTTCCTCAAAGCCGCTTCCACTATTTCGAACAAACCGTCGCCTCGCCACCGTGCTCACCAACACTATCTCACCGCCCTCTCTAAACACTAGCCGCTTCTTCTAAACCCTAGCGCCGCCGCTTCTCTAAACCGTGCGCCGTTTCTCAGTAAACCCTAACGCCGTAAGTCATCAATCTCGAGGAAAAGATGAACATAAAACGTTGTCTCTATCAATTTACTCATTCTCACCGTTTCACGTTTATTTTTTCAGATCTATAACCGCAATGACGAGTACTCCTTCTGCTACTAATCAGGTCCGCTTAATTTTTCTATTGGAAGACTTGTAATTTGTCGCTGAAAAGTCTTCCAACTCGACGACTTAGTAGGCGACCTAAATATAAGTCGTCCAGTTGGAAGACTTTCCAGACGACTTAAATATAAGTCGTCTACTAAGTCGTCCAGTTGGACGACTTTCCAGACGACTTAATTATAAGTCGTCTACTAAGTCGTCTGGAGTTACAATTAAGGCGTGATTGATTTAGCTTGTGTTCTGACTTTTCTGTGTGTTCTTGTTAGATTTAGCTTGTTTAGCTTATCTCTATTGTTGTCTTTGATTATTTTGCAGACAAAAAGGATGGATATTCCAGAACTCCCCCGTAGGTTATACACATTAGGGGAAGAGCCAGAAGCCCACAATAGCATTTCGTATCATACGGATAATAACAAGTTGCATACTGCTCTTAGGGAAGCTCTTACTGATGACGAATTTGAAGAGCTCAAGGAGTCGAGTTTGGGAGTTTTCATCAAGTTCAAGGAGCAGGGATTTGGTTGGGCTTCAAGGCTGGTTCACTACATGCTCAGTTTCAAGCTGAACATTAAGAAGAAGTATGAGATGTGGTCTCTCGTTGGTCCAGAACCTTTGAGGTTTTCACTGTTAGAGTTTGAAAACCTCACTGGTCTAAACTGCGAGTACATCGAGGACCTTGAGACACCAAAATGTGAAGTTACCAAAGAGATGGTTTCTTTCTGGGGATGCTGGGAGTTCATCTGGAAGCTGGGCCAACTACTGATCAGATAATAGCAGCACTGAAGAGATGCGAGGATTGGTCCACGGAAGATCGCAAGCGGCTCGCGTACCTTTCCATCTTCACTGGATTCATTGAAGGGAGAAAGTTTTCAACCGCTACACGATCTAGTCTGGCAAGGCTAGTGATGGATTTAGAACGGTTTGAGAATTATCCATGGGGGAGAGTCGCGTTTAAGGTGCTGATGGACTCTTTGTGGAACAAAGATATTACTGGCTGTTACACCGTGGATGGGTTTATACAAGTTCTTCAGGTCTGGGTGTACACAGCTATGCCGGAATTGGGTGCTAGTATTGGTGGTCCCAGAGCAAACAGTCCGTCTCCACCGATACTGGCTTACGGGGGCAGCAGAGGCCGCAGATCAATGAAAGAAGCTATCTTGAGACAGGTATCTACTTAATTAAGTCGTCTGGAAGGTCTTCCAGCTGGACGACTTAGTAGACGACTTATAATAAGTCGTCTGGAAGGTCGTCCAGCTAGACGACTTACCAGACGACTTATAATTAAGTCGTCTATTTAGTCTTTTTTTCAAATATCTAACTCGATTCTTCTATTTACTGCAGACCCGCGTGATCAACTTTGTTGAGAAGGACATTAGTGAAATGTGGCCAAAATGGGACTCTGAGGTTGAGGACGTGCCCGCGGAGAACATCATTAAAGTCATGTATGATCGGAGACCGTGGAAGTGGACCAAGGATTGCTGGGAAGTCACTGGTACTAAGAAAACCAAAGAGATAGAGATGGTTGTGGTGGAGGAGGAGGAAGACAATCCAAG
This sequence comes from Brassica nigra, assembly GCA_016432835.1. Taxonomy (NCBI): domain Eukaryota; kingdom Viridiplantae; phylum Streptophyta; class Magnoliopsida; order Brassicales; family Brassicaceae; genus Brassica; species Brassica nigra. The sequence continues at coordinate 9,142,982 of CM028248.1, forward strand.
ACCTCTGAAGAAAGCTCGCAAAGGGGCTCCTAAAGAGGCTCCTAAAGAGGCTGCTAAAGAGGCTCGTAAAGAGGCTCCTACAGAGGCTAGTGAAGAGGCTAGAGAAGAGGCTAGTTGGGTGACCAGAGAGGAGTTGGAAAATATGTTCAAGGACGTAGTTGACTGCATGAAAGAAGGGTTTAAGAAGTGCATCAAGGAGATTAGGAAGTTGTCCGATAGGGTGGAAGCTATGGAGAAGAAGGTTGGTGTCACCAATCAGGCTACCCCTCAAGCCAAACAAACCGGGGTTAGTAACAAACAGCCTACACCTCTAACCAATCAGACAACCCCTCAAGAGAAACAGCCTACTCCTCAAACCAAACAGCCTACTCCTCAAGAGAAACAGCCTACTCCTCAAACCAAACAGCCTACTCCTCAAAAGAAACAGCCTACTCCTCAAAAGAAACAGCCTACTCCTCAAACCAAAAAGCCTACTCTTCAAAAGAAACAGCCTACCCCTCAAGCCAAACAATCTGAGGTTAGTATCAAATCCTCTCCCAACAAGAATTAAGTCGTCCAGGGTTAACTAGTTTTCCAGACGACTTAAATGTAAGTTGTCTGGACGACTAGTTGACCCTGGACGACTTAAATGTAAGTTGTCTGGACGACTAGTTGACCATGGACGACTTAAAATTAAGTCGTCCATGGTCAACTAGACGTCCATACAACTTTTATTTAAGTCGTCCCAGGGTTAACTAGTGTACAACTTTTATTGCAGAGAGAAATTCGCGATGAGGCGAACGCGGGAAATAAGATCTTGCCGGATAAAGCAGATGGTGTCTCCTCCAAAGAGATTGTTGCTGTCACTTCCACTGACCAACCGAGCGTCGCTTCCACCGATCAACAACCGAGCGTCGCTTCCACCGATCAACAACCGAACGTCGCTTCCACTGATCAACAACCGAGCGTCGCTTCCACCGTACAACAACCGAAGCCGCTTCCACCGTATCAGCGTTCCAGTTCAACAATCAAGCGTTCCAGTTTAAGAACCGAGCCTGGTTGTATTGGACAAAACAGCTCCCACTGCTTCATGCGTAAGGAGTGAACGAGCGAAGAAACCTTCTCCCACGCAGATATCTCCTTATACGGCAGAAAAAAAAAGATAAAGTGGCAGCCTATAATCCATTTCAGCCAGTAAACAGACCTAAATTGAAGGAATTCGCTGGTTGGTTGAAAACTGATCCGTAAGTGATTGCTTTACCCATAATAGCTTGATTTAGTCTACCAAAACTGATTATTTCTGATCCGTAAGTGATTGCTTTTTGTTTGCAGTCATTATTTCACTAAGCATGATGAAAACCACGCACATCACCAACTTGGTGGTATCACATCCTCCGACTGCCAGAGAATGGCTGGAAGACTGCGTAAGTCTTCGCTTATCTTGTATCTTTGTCATCTTGAAAGTCGCTCACAAAGTCGTCCAGTAGACGACTTTCCGAACGACTTATCTTTAAGTCGCCGGTAAATATAAGTCGCCTGAAAGTCGCCTACAAAGTCGTCCAAGTAGACTACTTTCCGACGACTTATATTTACCAGACGACTTATATTTACCGACGACTTAAAGATAAGTCGCCGAAAGTCGCCTACAAAGTCGTTCAAGTAGACGACTTAATGATAAGTCGCTGGAAAGTCGCCCACGTGACGACTTTCCGCACTTATATTTAAGTCGCCGGTATCTTCTAACTTGTATTATTTTATATGCAGCATATAGATGCTTGGATTAATGTGCTGAGGCAGATGTATCAGGAGAACCCACAAGCTTTCAGGAGGCGAATGTGCTTTCTGGATCACAACTTTTCCCAGTCTTGGAGAGACCAGTATCAGTTCTTCAAAGTATCCGTACCCGATCACAAAGGTTTAGGAAGAGCTCTACCTGGTGGGGCGTGGAATTATTATGACGGATCAATACCTTCATTTTGCCAATCAAACAAGGTGTGGGGGGAGGACATTGATGATATCTATGCCCCAGTGAACTTGAACAACGCTCATTGGGTTGCTATTTGGATATCGATCCCTAAGAGGCACATAGTCGTCGGGACAGCATACCTTCATCTACGGCAAGAAGCATGGGATGAGATAATGCAGCCTTTTCTCGAGATGGTCCCTTATCTGCTTGTTGAGTGCGCTGCCACCGACGAAATACGGGTCAAATACGGGTTAGAGCCATACACATATGAGAGACAGCTCCAAGATGTACCCACGGCCAACAATGGTGATTGTGGCGCGTCGCCTAAAGTACATTGAATGTCATGCTCTTGGGGTCCCCTTTAACTCTAAAGACTTTGCTAGGACCAACGCGAAGAATACAAGGGATAAAATGGCGGTGGATATATGGACGGAGCTTCTTGATCAGCATTTGAAAGAAAATGTGGATGGTGATAAGTTCGTGGGCATGTATGATTAGATTTGTGTATGGCTTTGATTTTCTCTTTGTATTTGAACATGATTTTCTAACGATTTTGTATAGATTTGTAACTTGATTTTGTATAGATTTTGTATAGATTTGTAACTTATAAGTCGTCTGGAAGGTCTTCCAGCTGGACGACTTACAAATAAGTCGTCTGGAAGGTCTTCCAGCTTGCCTGTTACAGACGACTTATTTGTAAGTCGTCTACTTGGACGACTTTGTAGACGACTTTATTTTCTATTATTTGTGATGACTTACAGACGTATATTCATATTTTATAATAGTATCAAATTGTTATAGTTTTTTTTTGTTATTGATATAGTTTACTATCAAATTGTTATAACATATTTTCTATTATTTGTAGACGACTTTAAATTCTATTATTTGTTATATTCATATTTTGTAGACGACTTACCATTATACATGCTTAAATTATACGCCAATAATTCATAACAACATTCCTTATAATATGTTATCTCTCAAGTTAATCATAAAAGTTGACACACACTAATAATTGAAAATTTACAGTCATGTAGTGTTGAGGTCCTACAAGTCTTTGAACCATCCAAACTTTAAAGTCGTAAATATAAGTCGTCTGGAAAGTAGTCTACTTGGACGACTTTGTAGACGACTTTCCAGACCACTTATATTTACCAGACGACTTAAAGATAAGTCGTCTGGAAAGTAGTCTACTTGGACGACTTTGTAGACGACTTTCCAGACGACTTATTTGTATTTTGTATAGATTTGTAACTTGATTTTGTATAGATTTGTAAATATATAAGTCGCCTGTAAGTCGTCCAGCTGGAAGACCTTTCGAAGGTAGTCTAAAATAAAATACACCGGACGACTTAGTAGAAGGTCGCCTAAAAATAAAATACACTTGAAGGATAGTAGAAGGTAGTCTAAAAATAAAATACACCGGACGACTTAGTAGAAGGTAGTCTAAAAATAAAATACACGGACGACTTAGTAGAAGGTAGTCTAAAATAAAATACACTGGACGACTTAATAGAAGGTCGCCTAAAAATAAAATACACGGACGACTTAGTAGAAGGTCGCTCTAAAAATAAAATACGCTGGAGGACTTAGTAGAAGGTCTTGGACGACTTACTTGAAGGTTATCTGGTAGACGAAACACCGGACGACTTATATATAAGTCGCCGGACGGTAATCAAGACTGGACGACTTAAATTTAGGTCGCTCGACAACTAGTCAACTGGTTGTGTACATTGTGGTTTCGTATGGCCAGTTTCCTTGCAGTTGAGCATCTCCTTGCCCTGTGTTTCTTCCTGGGTTTGTGTCCTCTCATCCTAGATAGCTCCAACCAAGATTGCCATCTTGATTTCTTCTGTCTCCCGACCACGCTTTACGTCTGGAGGAAAGCATTCTCGTTCCTCAATATGTTGTGACACGATAGGATATATATTCTCTGAGTATCCTGCATACAAATAATTCTTTGAGTACACTGGACATACAAGTGTGGAGATATGCAAACGAATATGTGTTCCAGCAGCTATAGCATGAGAGCAAGGTATTTTCTCCACTCCATAGACACCACAATCACACTTTGCATGTTCCAAATCAACCACACAGTCCATTTTGCCACCTTTGACAAAGAATCGCCATCCATCAATTGGTTGGACCGTCATCGTATCCGCTATCTCTGTTCGAACAGCAAGCAAGTATTCAACACCCCGGCTATGTTGAGTTGTGAGACTCAATGCATCTTGTCTCCTTTTCCAATACCATTTTCCTAACTTCTGCCTTATGAACTCTAGCAGGAACGAATCGAAATCCTCTTGCTCGCCTTCAGCGGAATTAATAGATTCAGCGATGTTGCTTGTTTTTATGTTGTACCTGTTCCCCTTACAATAAACCCTTGACCATAGGCTGGCGTCGGCATTCTCCAAATACGTTGCAAGTTCCGGGTTTGCACTCCGTATCTCAGCCATGTACCGGTCAAAATCGTAAACCGTGTGAGCATAAGCAGCCCCTTTCACCAAGTACATGAGATATTTCCTTTTAAACTTTTTGACAATGTTATCTTGAAAGTGATAATAACATATTCCTCGGGTTGCCCAAGGAAACACCTTATCACACGCACTTTTAATGGCGCGTCGGTCGGAGACTATCACCGAGGCTTGTCATGAGATATACAACTAGCCAATTTTGTGAAAACCATTCCCAAGAAGGTTCATATTCAGCATCCACGATCCCAAAAGCCAATGGGAATATCTGAAAATTGCCATCATGTGCGGCTGCAACTAACATAACACCTCCATACTTTCCACTTAGGTGAGTTCCATCCACCACAATGACCCTTCTCGATACTTAAAACCTTTGATAGAAGCTCCAAAAGAGAAATAGATACTTAAATCTTTTCATAGAATCAAGTTCTATAGCCGTGATAGAATCAGGATTTGCAATGGAGATTTGCTCGAGATATGATGCCGACGAATACCCTTCTTCGCTGATCCTCTCACCAATGTTTGTGCATATAACAGTGCTCTGTATGAAGTGGTGTAATCAAGCTCCATGCCAAACATGTTCCTCGTTGCATCAGTGATATGCTGCGGAGTTATCCCATCAATGATTCCAACACGATCAATGAAAAGACTACCAACATACTCGAGTACGTTGTCTCAGAGAGCGATTCGGTCTCCCACTGAGCATAAATGTTTTTCCACATACTTTGTTACCCAAAACGTGTTTGTCCCATGTTTCACACTCGCTCTGATCTTCCATCCACAACCGCTAACCCGCCATGTTGCCACAAGGAGAGTTTTCGTTGATTTGTATATTCTGAAAGAAAACCCACCTCGAGCTGCCAACCGCAGCTCGAAGTAGTGCATCCTTGCTAACAAAACTCTGGTTGACATAGATACTGGTACCATCCGATTTTCCTCATTCAATAGCATTTGTCTTAGCATATGTCTTTTCGATTTCTTCAAAACAAATATTATCATCATCTTCCTCGCCCTCATCTTGAACCTTTCCATAAAGACTGTGCCCCCACCATTCTGATCCGTTTCACCAACAATAGAGTTATCAGCATCCTCCTCCCCATTTTCCTCCTCCCCATCTTGATTTTCATCTTCAACAAACTCATTATCACCAATATCTTCTTCCCATTCATCAGCTTCATCATTATCACCAACATCTTCTTCCCATTCACCAGCTTCATCATCACCAACATCTTCTTCCCATTCACCAGCTTCATCATTATCCCTTTCTCTTAAACCGTTTCCACCTTGTTGGCTTGATACACAAAGACATACTCTATTTTGAGTATCTCGAGCAAGTTTCGAACTTGTCTATCATTTGTAACATGAATGGGAGGACTGCCTGGAGCCATCATCATTTCTGCTGGTAATGAGTAGCTAATCTCCACAGTCACTGTTCTCATGTCCAGGTTATAATCTTCTTGAGCAATTGCAACAAGTTCAGCATGTGTTGAATCTTCATTCAATAAAAACAATTTTGCTCCTTTGAGATCATCAACCACAAAATCCCAACGGCAATCTCTCAACAACCATTCTCCATAAACTGCATGTAACTGACAAATCATCTGCAAATATTCAAAATAAAACACATTAGTAAACATAGAGAAAATGAAGAAGTTCAATAAACATTGCCGCAGACGACCTAGAATTAAGTCGTCCAGAAGACTTAAAGGTAAGTCGTCTAAAGAGGTCACTTTTGCAATTGAAAATTAAATGGGACGACTTAATTCTAAGTCGTCCGGCTTTGTTTGTTAAAAACCTCCAGACGACTTATATATAAGCCGTCTACGAGAAACGGGCTAGTTTTGCATTTGACCGACTCGTGTCAGATCTTTGACTATTTCTGGATGACTTATAATTCAGTCGTCTCTGGGAAAGTTAAAATTTCAATATTTTATTCAAACTAGACGACTTAAACGTAAGTCGTCCTAGGTTAGTTTTGTAATTGAAAAATAAAACTTGAAATTTAACTTTCTCCGCATCGACTTAATTGAAAGTCGTCAGCTAGACGACCTAATTTAAGGTCCCCGATAAGCAAGATTTGACCAGAAAATTGGGAAAAATTCGACGACTTTGCTTTCCCGATAACTTTAAATTAAGTCTTCGTCGGACGACTTTATATTATGTCGCTGGTAAAAGTTAAATGATGAAGTTTTATTTTCAATTACAAAACTAACCTAAGACGACTTACACGTAAGTCGTCTAGTTTAATAAAATATTGAAATTTTAACTTTCCCAGAGACGGCTGAATTATAAGTCGTCCAGAAATAGTCAAAGATCTGACACGATTCGGTCAAATGCAAAACTAGTCCGTTTCGAGATCGACTTAGTTTAAGTCGTCCGTTTGACCAGAAGACTTATCAGTAAGTCTTCTACATACGGATGACTTACTAGTAAGTCTTCTACGTAACGATCTTGAAAAAATTCAAATTCGTACCTTAAACTAGGTGAGATGACTTCGTTTGCAGTGGTCTTCCAACCACCCTTAACCTCAAAAGAAAGCAACCGTAAGTCAAAACGAAAGAAATATGGCTCACAACCATAAAATATTTTGAATCAAAAGCTTGAGTTTTTGGATGAATATGGAGAGAAAGTGAAAAAATGTTGTTTTAGTTCATAACAATTGAAACAGAGAGTGTAAAGAGATTTACGTGCATTAAAGGGCATTAAAAGCTCCAAATAGTTAGTACAAGGTTGTTGAACTATTCATGGTAGTGGCACTATTGTAAATAATTGAAGAAGATGAGGTTGAGACAAGAAGAAGCCATTTTCAAAAAAAAAAGTTAATGGCATTTTCAGAGATAAAATGCAGGTGTGGGTGAAAATCTCAAAAAAAAAAGAAAATGAAAATGTTTCTGTTTGACTTCAAGTTTTGAGTTACTTTTGCAAAAACTCTAAAAAATTGTAAAATATACATTAATTTTAATTGGCTTGTGGTATCACCTTTTATTTACGCCAGCTGCTCACCTGGTTGAATAAACTGAAATTAATGAGAAAAAATAGCGACCAGTCTATAGACAAATTGGTCGTTTTCCCTAAGCATGATGACTATATCTTTGTAAGGTTTATATATGTGCTTGTCGATAAAAAAATAGCAGCGGTTAGGTTTGAACTCACATTTTCATGAAAATAAAGTTGAGCTTAGTTAACAAGTTGTGCTTTGCCCAAAAAAAAAAAAATTAACAAGTTGAGCTTAGATGAATACGTTACATTATTTACATATATTATTATTATTATTATTTTTGACAAAAGGGTTTTTTACATATGTTATTATTCACAACAACATATTTCATTATTTCATATTAGTGTTTCTCGACCACTTCTATACCTTCCTTCGTAACATTCTTCTTCTTGTTTGCAGTATAGCTCCCGAAAAGACTCTCCATCTCTTCCAAAGGCATACCTCGTGTCTCTGGAAGGAAAGTAAAGAAGAAGACCCATGCAGCGGCTGCAACTCCAGCAAAGAGAAGGAATGCACCACCAATGGTTAGACCTTTAGAAAGTGATAGGAATGTCATTCCGATAATACCACTCATCAATCTATTCAACATCACTCCCAAACTTGCCCCTTGAGCTCTTAGCCTCACAGGGAATATCTCTGAGCAGTAGACCCACGTCACTGGCCCTGCACCTATTGAGAATGTTGCTACAAACGTCATTACCGTCGTAACGCTAAGCCCAATAGCCCACTTGAGCGTCTGTCCTGGGTTTCTGTCGATGACGGTAAGACTAGTCCCAAGCGCCGTCAACGAAAGAAACATTCCCCCCATACTCGTGAGCAACAAGGCACGACGTCCAAACCGGTCGACCACGCAAGTCCCTACAACGATAAAGAGTGTTTTGACAACTCCAACAGCGACAGTTGCCAAGAGCTGGTCATTCTTGGATTTCAGTCCAGCCTTTAGGAAGATGGTCGGAGAATAAAGGACGACCGCATCAATCCCAGAGGCTTGCTGAGAGAAATGTATACCGAGACATGCTATTAGAATATGTCGGACAGCCGGGGTCGGTCGGACGAGAAGATCCTTCCACACACCTTTTCCTGCACTCTTCCTGTTGGGAACAACTATAACATCGTCTGTCATGTCCTCGGGAATTCCAGAAGCCCTTTTGATGTCATTGAGCCTAGAGATGGCTTCTTCTTTGGTGTTTGAAGTTTTGTCCAGAACTTTAAAAGCATCCCCAAGACGACCTTGGAGGACGAGCCATCTCGGAGACTCAGGCATCGCCAACACTCCAATGGCTAGGCACACCGCGGGAATCGCTCCGATACCTAACATGAACCTCCATCCAAGATGCTCTGGAAGCTTGGAGAAAAAGTAGTTCGATACGTACCCCAAAAGTATACCAATGTTTATAAATATCTGCATGCAACAGAACATATCAGCATTTAATTTCATTTACAATGTGCATTTTATCATATTTAAAACTAGAAAGCTTCCAAGTAGTGTAAATATTGTTGGCAAAAAACAAAACAATAATAATAGAATGGTCAAATCTTTAGACCTCAGGGAAAGAGCTGAGAAAACCACGAGAAGAAGCAGGAGCAACTTCAGCGGTGTAAACTGGCGCAATCATCATAGCATAACCGACGCCAATACCAGCTACAAAACGGCCAACCATAATGAAAGGATAATTTGTAGCAAAACCCATGAGAAGGGCACCACAAAAAAAGAAGGCTCCTGCCAACACTATGGTGTATCGTCTCCCGATCCAATCAGAAGTTCTACCGCGGCCCCTGAACCTAGCAGAGAGTAGATGTTTAAAATTCCCATAAGGATCTCAAGCTGTACGTCTGACAGTTTCAAATCGTCTTTATAAAATTGCAGCTCCACTCATCACTCCAATGTCTGCAACATCCATAGATATGTAAGGACGCTTACAGAAACCTACTATGACATGGAATGTTAGAATAAAATCGTACCGTAACCAAGGATGATTGAAGTCATGGAGGCTAAGATTGCACAAGCAAAAGCAAACCGGCTTCTATTTCCCCTTGGTGGCTCAATTTCTGCAGTGATAACACCTTTTTCTATTCCAGAGGAACTCATTGCCTTCACTATGATTGCAAGACAATGAAATTAGTTAATAGAAGAAGTACGAAACTGGAAGATGAACTTTGTTTCTTATGGATGATGGAACATTGGGAGGATGAAAGGGTTTAAATAAATGAGTATGCTCACAACAGAAACTAACTAATATCGACTGTTAAAAGCAAATACTTAGTTAATTGATTACCTATTATGGTTAAACAAAATTTCAGGGATAAAATTAGATTAAAAGATGTCAGGAGCCATTGTTTTCCTCTCATCTACAAGTTTTGTCCTAAATTGGTTAAGAACGGATCTAACAAGATTTGTCTCTTTTTGTTTTTTTTTTCCTATCTATCCCAAAATTGAAACAGAAACGAATACAATTAATATAAATCTAAAGATTGTAAAATACATTTTGTAGGAATAAGAAAAGATTATGAGATATATATTTTAATTTATCTTAAAAGTTTTAAGCTATATAAATTTAAAAGACATAAATATGATATGTTAATCGAAATTTAGAATCACAATATATAATAATATGTTTTTTACTAATGTGCTTCTCTAAGCTTGACTCATTTTTAATTCTTTTATCTCATTTATGGTTTTTAAAGTTTTGTTTTATTCGTTTTTTGAAACACTGAGTTTTGTTTCATTCTATTAAACTTATTGGTGAGCCATTTTGTTCTGCTTGTTTCTAGATTTGGAAGGTTAATGATCAATATTTGTTATTTATATGTTCTTCTATTCCATCATCTATTATAGTACTTTTTTTTAAACGCAGGATGGTATTGATAAACTTTCAAAGAGTACCACAAAGGGATGTTCTTCTATTCCATCATCTAATTATAGTACTTTTTTTAAAACGCTGGATGGTATTGATAAACTTTCAAAGAGTACTATAAAGGAGCCAAGATATGACTCAAAAAACAGAAAACAAAAGGAAACTCTGAAACCAGAAGGAACAGAGAAGGACCAAGAGGGAAAAGGAGAAGGTAGATGAGGCCTTAGAGATGTCCTATAGCATCAGCAAGCAAGAGTGGAGAGAGCCAGGACGGACCATGATGCGCAACATACGACTGGGTACGCTTATCTCGTGTTACAGAGAGAGCAATTGCAGAAGAAGCTCTGTTTTCTGTAGGGGTGACAAGTCGTAGGCACCAGGAGTCAATACGCAGTAGCTTGTTTTGAAGATCTGTGAAGAGACTGCCATTGGGATAAGCTTGTGGGGAGGATAGAGCGCTCTCAAAGCTGGAGAGGAGAACTCAAAGATGACTCTTTTTCACGGAGATTTGCCATGCTTTCAATAGCTCAATGAAGGCTAAGGAGCCCGCTTGGACTTCAGAGTAAGGTTTGGAGTACGCCCTCCTACTTTGAAGTAACACCTCTGAATCAAATAATGAAAGTTGAGGAACATCGATGTAACATCCCGAAGTTGTGAAATGTGGAAAGGTTTAAGATAATTAATTTGGCTACCTATGTCACCAAAGTTGACTTATCTTTTCCCGAGCACATCCGAAAGAACTCCGAGTTAAGCGTGTTTGAGCTGGAGTAGTGGAAGGATGAGTGACCTGTCGGGAAGTGATTCGCGATAGCGTGCGAGTGAGGCCAAAGTACGGGAAAAGGTCGGGTGGTGATTACAGGATCAGTAAACAATGATTTCGAGTCTTCCAATTATTAACGATCGACCGCCGGATGGGATGGGGCCCATGGCCGAGTGAGCGGACGGGTGGCCCATTAGCCATGGGCGGTCGGGCGCTACAAATGGTATCAGAGCTGGTTAGCCGCCCGGTTCTGACCCGAGATGCGCCTTGAGACCTATCGGGCTTAACGAGGACGCTATGTTTGAGAGGGGATGAGTTGTAACATCCCGAGTTGTGAAATGTGGAAAGGCTTAAGAGAATTGATTTGGCTACCTATGTCACCAAAGTTGACTTATCTTTTCCGGAGCACATCCAGAAAGAACTCCAGAGTTAAGCGTGCTTGAGCTGGAGTAGTGGAAGGATGGGTGACCTGTCGGGAAGTGATTCGCGATAGCGTGCGAGTGAGGCCAAAGCACGGGAAAAGGTCGGGTGGTGATTGCAGGGTCAGTAAACAATGATTTCGAGTCTTCCGAATTATTAACGACCGACCGTCGGATAGGATGGGGCCCATGGGCCGAGTGAGCGGACGTGGGTGGCCCATTAGCCATGGGCGGGTCGGAGCGTTACAATCGAGGTGGTGGAGAAACCAGCTGGAGGGAGCGGAAGACCCAATGTCTCCCAGACTTCCTTAGCTCGGGGGCAGGAGAAAAGAGGGTGGCATATGGTTTCGGAATGATGACCACAAGAGCTGCAAGCCGCTTCCACATTTATGCAGCGTGGGCGCAATCTTTACTTGACGGCCAAGGCGCCAGAGAGGGCTCTCCATAAGAAATGGTGCAACTTTGGAGAAGTTTGAGTCTTCCACAAGTTGCTCCAGAGTCTAGTTTCCAGAGGAGACAGAGCAGTAGTATTTGGCCCCTGTAGATCCCTGATGTCTTCTAGCAACCTGTAACCACTTTGCGAGGTGTAAGAGCCAACAGAAGTGAAACCCCATCGTTGTTTATCAGAGCAAGAAGGTTTCACTTGGATAGACATAATACGCTGAACGTCCTGCTCCTCAAAGGTTCGTCTCAACAAAGATGTATTCCATAGAACAGTGTGCTCTATAAGGAGATCAGATACTTTGAGTGAAAGATTAATGGAGTTTGTAGGATGGTAATGTGGCGGCCTGGGGAGTGAATCCATGACCCAGTTTGCAGACCATACATTAGTACTCTGCCCATTACCAATGACCGTGATTAACCCTTTTTTCAGAAGATCTCTACCATGCATTATGCTCCTCCACTCATACGATGGCCTCGTACCAGTACTGAAATCAAGGAAGGTAGAGTTCCGGAAGTACCTCTCCTTCAAAATTCTCACAATAGAGGTCCGGCTGGTTCCAAATTCTCCAGGCTTATTTCCCGAGAAGTGCTTGGTTATGAAGCTCTATGTCGTAGAAGCCAAGGCCTCCTGATGTCTTGCATATTTGCATTGTTTTATCCATTCATCCATATGCATTTTGATCATTTAGACTAGAATTTAGGCATTTTTAGGTCCATATTGCATTCATATGTCTTTATTAGGTATTGGAGTACCACATGAGGTTCTTGGAGATGTTTTGGTGCAATTGAAGCTCAAGAGAAGAGTTGAAGGTGATCAGTGGACGAGTAGAGGTCTTGGAGCGACCTATTGGAGCGAGGGCATGAGGTCGCTGCGGTAGGTGATCAAGCAAGCCTTCGGAGTGAGGTGTGGGAGCGACGCCATCAAGTCGCTCCAGCCCCAGAGCGACCCCCAGAGCGACCCTTCCAGGTCGCGCTCTTTCACCCACAAACACACGAAGAAGACCCTGAGCGACCCACCGAGCGACACATCGAGGTCGCCTCGAGCCCCGGAGCGATGCTGGAGCGACGCAGAGGTCGCCTCCGCCTTATGGTTGTCAATTTTAACCATTCAGGGACCTTTTGCAATTTGTTATGCTCGATTTTAGATCCAAAACCTAAACTTAAGTATCTTGTAAGCCATTTCAGGCAGATCTATCTTTTACACTTGCTAAACATCAAAACATATTGAAAAAGTTCATCTTTTGGATCATTGATTCCTATGTTTTATTGTTCTTGTTGATTATTTATTTTCATCTCTTCCATGATTAATCTGAAATCCAATATGGATTTAAGCGGAATCATGAGTATTAGTGAGTAATCACCATTTGAATTCATGGGTTAGGAAGATTAAGGGTGATTAGGCTAGATCTAGAATATTTAGGTGTAGATCAATCTCATTCCTTGCTAGTAGAGTGCTCATAATGCATCTTCTGAGTTGGCCACTCAAAAGTTGATCTTTAGGCATTTACCACCCACAAGGTGTGCAATGAAATGCCTGAGACAACTCTCTAAGCTTTTAACATACTCTACCAAAGACATTTGTTGTTAAAGGTGTTAAGATAGCCAATAGACTTGCTTGTAATGATTGCTTTCATGTTATTCAGCCAAAGACATTTGATGTTTGAAATGTGTTAGCAAAAGAACATTCATCTAGACATAGAGTTTATTTAAGATTGTACCTAAGCTTAAGGTAGATAGTTTGATTGATCATTTGTCATCCTTAGTTCGAAACTTAATCACCCAAGGTCTAATTCCTATACCTATGAGTTCTCCTTTATCATATCAAAGAAAACTTCCTCTTTATTGCTTATTTGTTCTGTTATTGCATTCTCATTAGTAGTAGTTTAAAACCATCCAAATTATCGGTTGCACTTAGATTAAGTAGGTACTTGCATTCTTGGTGCTTTGAATCCCTCAGAACTGGTTCGACATTTCACTCATATTACAACATTTGCCTTAGGAGCCTTGAAAACTCCTAACATCAAATTGGCGCCGTTGCCAAATTCTGAGTAGATTTAAACATTGAGATTTAGTCACTTGCTTGAGACTAAGTCGTTTTTTTCTTTTATCTTGTTACTGATTCTCCAGCTTCATTTCCCTTGGCATTTCAGGTGTATGAACTTGAGGAGTAGAGGCACAACAAACCTTGTTCCAAGAGTTGAAGACATTAGAGCATTTGAAAGGGAAACTAGAAGAAGGAGACAAGCAGAAGAGCAACAGGCTCACTTGCAGAGGTTGGATACAGACATGGAAAACTTACCACAAGGTGGAAATGTGAACGGTCAAGGTTCTGACGACCCCCCACCACAAGGGCCACAAAACCCACAGCCCAGCTCGAGCCATTGGAACCTATGACCGCCCTAACATTCATGGGCATAGGTTAGGAATCAGAGCACCAGCTGTGGAAGCCAACAACTTTGAGGTCAAACCAGGACTCCTCAACGTGATCGAGAACAACAAGTATCATGGCTTGTCTGTAGAGGACCCATTTGATCACTTGGACAAGTTTGACAGCTATTGTGGGTTGTCAAAAACCAATGGTGTGTCTGAGGATGCTTTCAAGCCTGCTATTCCCTTTCTCTTTGGGGATAAGCGCCATGGGAGAAGTCTTTACCCAGCATTCTATCACCACCGGATGACTGCAAAGAGTATTCTTGGAAAAGTTCTTCTACCTCAAGAACTGCAAAGTTGAGAAATGAGATTTCAAGTTTTCAACAGAAGAACTTGGAAGGATTCAGTGAAGCTTGGGAGAGATTCAAGAGCTATCAAGCTCAATGTCCACACCATGGTTTCTCCAAGGAAAGCTTGCTGAGCACATTTTACGAGGGCTCTTCCTAAGTACAGAGCCAGGTTGGATACTGCAAGTAATGGGTTCTTCTTGGGGAGAACTGAGGAAGATGCAGAGGAGCTAGTTGACAACATGGTGAAAAGTGACGCAGTCTACAGTGGAGACCACTACGAAGCTTAGAACTGATGATAAACAGACAAGGAAGGAGCTAAAGGCTCTGCAGGAGAAGATAGACATACTCGCTTGCTGATAAAGCTACACAAGAGCAGCTGAACTTTGTTGGAAACAAAAACCAAGAAGCATCACCTGCAGTTAATGAGGTTGATGGGCTGGAAGGGCAAGAAGAGCTGTGTTTCATCAACAACAATGGTATTCGTACAGGAAAGAGCCTAATTTTCAGTACAACAACTACCGACAGAGATCTAATCCCAGCAACCAACAAGGAGGCTACCAGCCCAAGAGCGACTACAACCAGCAGAGTGGTAACCAGCCTAGGAACAATCAGCAAGGCAACTATCAGCCTCAGCAGAACCCTCCTCCTGGCTTCCCTAGCAAAGGGAACCAATCTTCTCAACAACAGGCTAGTCCTTCTAGTTCTACTCCTCGGAAAGCAGCACTGATACTCTACTGAAACAGATCCTGGAATCACAGGACTAGAAGTGAGAAGCATGTTGGATATGAGTTGAAGAACCTCCATAACAAGATTGATGGAAGCTACAATGATCTCAACAACAAGTTCAGGGCTTTGGAGAGCCAGTTTGCTGCCATGAACACTCAGCAAAATCGTCAGCAAGGTTCTCTACCGAAAATTTGAGCAAAACCCAAATGAGGCAATGAAAGCTGTTACCCTCGAGGAAAGCAGTTACCTCCTAGAACTCTCACCAAGGATGCTGAGAAACAAGGTGAGGGGTTGCCATCAACATGGATGATGATGAGATAGTAATTGTGGATGAGAAAACCAATGATGAGATCTTGGAGAAGATGTGGAAGCCAAGGAAAAGGAAAGGTTGGAGAAGAGAAAGGAACTGAGAAAGTTAGTGAAGATTCTGCTCCAGCAAATGAGAAACCTTTGTTCCACCTCCTTATGAACCGAACTTCCATTTCCTGGAAGATTCAAGAGGCAGCTGTTAGAGAAGTACAAGGCTCTTTGAGAAGCGATGAGTGAGGTTCAGGTCACAATGCCCATCATTGATGATTTCATGCTGGTTCCTCAATACAGCAAGTTTCTAAAAGATGCTGTAGCTGCGAAGAAGAAAGAGATGGAGGGAATGATGATCCTTACTCATGAGTGCAGTGCCATCATTCAGAGACTTGATGTTCCAAGAAAACTGGAGGATCCAGGATGCTTCACACTACCTTGTGCTATCGGAACTATGGTGTTTGAGAGGTGTCTCTGCGATTTGGGAGCTAGTGTCAGCTTGATGCCGTTATCTGTGGCAAAGAAGCTTGGATTCACTCATTACAAGAAGTGTAGACTCTCTCTGGTTTTGGCTGATCGTTCAGTGAAGTACCCTGTGGGTATCTTGGAGGACCTCCCTGTGATGGTTGGAAATTGTGAAATCCCTACAGATTTTGTGGTGCTTGAGATGGGGGAGGAAGCTCAAGATCCCCTAATCCTTGGAAGGCCTTTCTTAGCCACAGCAGGAGCTATTGTTAATGTGAAAGAAGGCAAGATTGATCTCCATTTGGGTAACGGGCACATCCTCCATTTTGACATCAAGGAGGTAATGAAGAAACCAACTACTCAAGGGAAAGTCTTCTACATTGAGGAGATGGATGCTCTTGCTGATGAGCTCCTTGAAGAGTTATCACTAAAGGACTCTCTACAGCATGCTTTGACCATAGAGAAAGAGGTTGTAGTGATTGAAAATGTGAGAGTACTGCCTATGGGATGATGCTGGATTCACACAAGGGTTTGCTGAGGATCAGTATGAGGAGCAAGTGGTTCATCAAGAAGCCTCAGTCACTCAACAAGAGAACGTCCAGCAAGATGACTATAGCGAGCTTAAGGCACCTAAGGTGGAGCTTAAATCTCTTCCCATGGTGTAAGGTATGCATTCCTTGGCCCTAATGAGACTTATCCCGTCATTGTGAGTAGTGAACTTACTGAAACTGAGCTGTCTGAACTTTTAAAAGCACTTAAAAGATTTAAAAGCAATAGGTTACTCACTTGATGATATCAAAGGGATATCACCCTCTTTGTGCATGCATAGGATACATCTTGAGGATGAATCAATGACTTCTATAGAGCATCAAAGAAGGTTAAATCCTAACCTTAAGGATGTTGTAAAGAAAGAGATTCTTAAACTCTTAGATGCTGGTGTGATTTACCTATCTCAGATTCTAAATGGGTATCTCCTGTGCATGTTGTTCCAAAGAAAGGTGGTATCACAGTAATTAAAATGACAAGGATGAACTGATACCAACAAGAACCATCACAGGTCATAGAATGTGCATTGATTACCGAAAACTGAACTCTGCATCTAGGAATATGATCATTTTCCATTGCCATTTATTGATCAGATGCTTGAAAGACTTGCTAATCACCCATTCTATTGCTTTCTTGATGGGTATTCAGGGTTCTTCCAGATACCCATACATCCCAATGATCAAGAGAAAACGACATTCACATGCCCTTATGGTACCTTTGCTATCGAAGGATGCCGTTTGGGCTATGTAATGCTCCAGCCACCTTTCAAAGGTGCATGATGTCAATCTTCTCTGATCTAATTGAGGATGTTGTGGAGGTGTTCATGGATGACTTCTCTGTCTACGGATCTTCGTTTTCTGCTTGTTTGTCAAATCTGTGCAGGGTCCTACAGAGATGTGAAGACACCAGCCTCGTGGCTGAACTGGGAGAAATGTCACTTCATGGTTAAGGAAGGGATTGTTCTAGGACACAAGATCTCAAGAAGGGATTGAGGTAGACAAGGCAAAGATTGATGTGATGATCAGTTTGGCTCCTCCAAAGACAGTGAAAGACATCAGGAGTTTCTTGGGGCATGCTGGCTTCTATAGAAGGTTCATTAAGGATTTCTCCAAGATCGCCAGGCCACTCACCAGACTGCTTTGCAAGGAAGAGATCTTTCTCTTTGGTCAGGAATGTCTAGAAGCTTTCAAGAAGCTGAAGAGTGAGCTTGTGAGTGCTCCTATTGTCCAACCACCTGATTGGGACCTCCCTTTGAGATCATGTGTGATGCTAGTGATTATGCTGTGGAGCTGTTTTGGGGCAGAAAAAGGATGGCAAGTCTCATGTGATCTACTATGTAAGCCAAACCTTGAATTATGCTCAGATGAAGTATGCCACAACTGAGAAGGAAATGCTAGCCATTGTCTTTGCATTTGAGAAGTTCAGAAGCTACTTAGTGGGGTCAAAGGTTATTGTCTATACAGATCATGCTGCTTTGAGACACCTTTTGGCCAAGAAAGATGCAAAACCCAGGCTTTGAGATGGATCCTTTGCTTCAAGAATTTGACTTAGAGATCAGAGACAAGCCAGGAGTTGAGAATGGTGTAGCTGATCACTTGTCCAGGCTGAAAATAGAGTGTGGCATCCCCATTGATGGGACTTCCAGAAGAGCAGATCATGGCCATGGAGCAGTGATGGCAGCTTGTGAGACCGCAGAAAGCTTGAAGAGGTTAAGGCTACTGAAGAGAAAGAACCTTGGTATGCTGATTTGGTAAATTACTTAGCCACAGGAAAAGAACCTTTGAATCTTGTGGGCTATGCCAAGAAGAAGTTCTACAAGGATGTGAAGAGGTACTATTGGGATGAGTCTTACCTCTACATTCTCTGCAAGGATCAACTTTATAGGAGAGTGGTTGCTAATGAAGAAGTTGATGGGATCCTTACACACTGTCATGGATCATCCTATGGAGGCCACTTTGCTACCTTTAAGACAGTTGCAAAAGTGCTACAAGCTGGATTCTGGTGGCCACACATGTTCAAGGATACACAAGACTTTGTTTCAAGGTGTGATTCATGCCAAAGAAGAGGAAACATCACCAAAAGGAATGAGATGCCTCAAAATCCAATCCTTGAAGTTGAGGTGTTTGATGTGTGGGGTATTGACTTCATGGGGCCATTTCCATCATCCTATGGAAACAAATACATCCTTGTAGCTGTTGACTATGTCTCAAAGTGGGTGGAAGCCATTGCAAGTCCCACCAATGATGCTGGAGTTGTAACTAAGATGTTCAAGAGTGTCATCTTTCCAAGGTTTAGAGTTCCAAGAGTTGTGATCAGTGATGGAGGCTCTGATTTCATCAACAAGCTGTTTGAAGGACTTCTCAAAAAGAAGGGTGTGAAGCATAAGGTGGCAAATCCTTACCATCCTCAAACAAGTGGTCAAGTTGAGATCTCTAATAGAGAGATAAAGTCCATTTTGGAAAAGATTGTGGGGGTTACAAGGAAGGATTGGTCTACTAAGCTTGATGATGCACTCTTATAGGACAGCTTACAAAACCCCTTTGGGAACCACACAACTTTCAACCTGTATGGGAAAGCTTGCCATTTGCCAGTGAACTTGAGTACAAAGCATTACGGGCAGTAAAGTTGCTGAACTTTGACATCAAGAGTGCCAAGGAGAAAAGACTTCTTCAACTACATGAGCTTGATGAAATAAGAATGGATGCTTTTGAGAACTCAAGGATCTACAAGGAGAAGACTAAAGTTTTCCATGACAAGAATATTCTGAAAAGAGAGTTCAAAGAAGGAGACAAGTCCTTCTCTACAACTCTAGGTTGAAGTTGTTTCAGGGAAGCTCAAGTCGAGATGGTCAGGTCCATTCAAGGTCAAGGAGGTTAGACCTTATGGAGCGATAGTGTTGTGGAGTGCTGATGGAAGAGACTTCACAGTCAACGGCCAAAGGGTTAAGCTCTACATGGCCACCACACCTAAGGAAGATGGAACTTCAATTCCACTTTCTGATCCTACCGCAGTCAACCTTAATGGAGGCAAAGTCAAGCTGAGACTTTAAACAAGCTCACTTGGGAGGAAGTCCCATGTCTATCCCCTGTACATATTGCATTAGTACTTTTCATTTCAGATTTTAATCTATTTTCAAGGTATTGTTGGAGATGTAATGAGGTGCTTTGATCGACCAGATGTTGACTGGTGGAGCGACGTCTCAGAGCAGGCTGAGAAGCCCGTAGTGAGGGTCGCCACAGCGAGTGCTCACGCCGCTTCCACGGCCGGTCCAGGTAAGTCTTTTTCTCTTAAACCACGGTTAAATCTAATTGAACCAATCCAATCTCCCCTAAACCTAACCGACGCCCTAGACCTACCCCAAAACCATGGACATCTTCTCTCACTCTTCTCCATCACAAACACACAAACTCTCACCCCTCAAAACCCCATATCTCACTCAATCCTTCACCAAATGACCTCATTCTTCTTCTCAATTCCAAGTTTCCTGTAGTCTATTTCCCCATACCAAATCGCCATTTCCTTCCATCCAAAGCAAGGTATTGTGTTTTTGAATTCAATTTCGTAGGTCCATGAACCCTAGAAATTCAAAATCGAAATTTGGACCTTTTCTTGCTTGATTATGGTGAAATAGACTAGGGAAAGCTTATCTATCATGTTGGTTGATGATTTCATGGTGAAATTGAGTTTAATTTGAACTTTGCAAACTAGGGTTCATGGATTTGGGGATTTTCGAATTTTGGTCTAATTGAAGGTGTTTGTGATTGAGTTAGCTCGTAAGGTGTTTAGAAGCTTGGTTAATGAACCTCCTTATGCAAGAACCACTTTGATCATTGAATTTTACAAAGTTGTAATTTTCATATCTTGAAAAGTTTGATTGTTTGCTTTTGGTTCAGCTTCTTAATGCTAAATCTGTGAGAAAGTTGCATTGAGTTATCTTGATTCAGTTCGCAAACTTATCCCCTTTCCAAGTTTTGAATTCTCAGGTACAAATGGTTAGGACGACCAAAGGAAATCTGGATGCCAAGAAGCAAAAGTTGAGAAAGCTTAGCTTCCCACCTACTGGCTCAGGGACGAAAGGACTTCTAGACAGCAAGCTTTGGCTGCTAAGAAGTCAAAAGAGCAAGAGAAGAGAGCAGGGAAAAGTGTTGCAGTTCCCACCAATGAGAGTGAGGCTGAAAGTGAAGATGAGCAAGTTCCCAAAAGAAAGCCAAGATGTCCAAAGGGAAGGAAATAGCTGTTGATAGAGACAGAGAGAAGACACCATCCTGAGGAGCTGTATGATCACTTGATGAAGGGAGTCGCCTTGACTCCAACGAGGTCTGACCTCGATTTGCTGAAGGAGTTGGGCTTGGAATCTGACATTGAGGCAATGCTGGGATATTTGAAGTTGCCAAAGCTCCTCTCCATGGCTCACCCTACATACAAGGACGTCTCATGCCAGTTCCTATCTTCACTTGAGGTCACTTACCATGATACACACAGCATGTGAGGCAAGGATGGGGCAAAATCAAGCTCAGCGCCCATGGGAGTCTACAACATGAGCTTCAGATATTGGGAGAGTCATGGGATTCCAAGATTTGGAGGACTCTATTCTTCCCAAATGTGAAGATCTTCCGAGGGAGCTATGGAAACTGATCACTGGAAACAAACACTGCACCGGGAGTGACAAGAACTCACATATCCCATCCGCTCCGCTGCTACCTTCATAGGATGCGTCCATGCATACCGCAAAACAACAGCAGTGCACCAGGAAGATTCTCTCTGCCCAGCTATATCACCTTATACTACTCCTGGAGTCTTGCCTCTTCCGAGCCATGACATCTACGCTACCTTTGGGATGGTCGGTTTCTTCGTGAGTCGTCTCGAGCATTACAGGGATTGGGCCTGGTACACCAAGGATCCTGATCCTAAGATTGGTATTGGTGGTATGATCACACCACTTTTGAGTTTCGGGGTCAGCTTGGGAAAAGATGCAGCTGGTCCTAGTTTCATTGATGCCACCTACCTGAGGATCACTACATACTTCAGCGGAAGCACGATGGGAGCTACGTCTACCACTACTACCTGCATGGACAGCCAGCTGAGGTACTCCTTCCAACAGGACCTTGACCAGCTTAGAGAGGCCTGGAGTTATCAGTTTCAACATTGCTCACGAAGACTTCTTCGCGACCACGCCCTCGAACCGATGACTGCACCGAAGAGAAGAAGTGCGCAAACAGACATGATGCATCGGGACATCATCAGCAGCAGCGCCAGATGAACCTGTCTATGGGCCCGCTACTACTTCAAGCCACACGACGGAGTCTTACCACCTGGTGCCCTTCGTGACGCCCACGATCATATTGATAGGCTTCAGATGGAACAAGGCTCAAGACAGGACGATAGAGAAGCTCAAGGAAAGTGCAAGGCCAGCAAGACAGTGAAAAGCAGGCTAATACTTCAGCCAAGTTCATGAAGAAAGTGGCTGATGTCTTGACCGGGAGGAATACCAGGTTGTAGCTCAGCAGACTCGACTTCCGGACGTTTCAACCACAGCAGCCTCGAACCCAGCCTGCAGAGCTTGGTTTCCTATCACTGCTAGACAGCTCCAGCGTAAGAACAGGAACCCACCCATCAAACCGTCCACCTCAGGAAACAAATCGCCCTCCCTCGCCTCCAGTGATGGAGATATTGGGATTAAGGAAGTTGAGAGCCAGCCACAGTATGCAGACTACTACCCAGCACCAGGTGGCTACTACACCTCTTTCCCACCCCACGACGACGAGGATGGGCCGTCTGCCTTCACGCGATCCCCATAGGAGGTACTTTCACCTACCATTGTATATACCATTCTTTCTTTGCATTTTAGATTTCCTTTGGGTATCTCTCTCAACTTAACAACACAGAGACTGTGTAACTTAAGTTTGGGGGAGGTACCAAGTATTTGATATTGTTTGCTTTGATGTATTTGCATTGAGTCTTGCATTGTACATAAAATTTTTTTTTGGAAAATTCGAAAAATTAAAAAAAATCATTTAGTTTGCATCACTTGCATTGTTAGGAGAGTCTAGATCATGTAGGCTGCATTCACTTGCATTGGGAGCAATGATTTAAAATGCCTTGTAAAGAACACCACCTTGCACCTGAGTAGTTTATGCACCTCTCTAAAAGGCTTGTATGATTCGAGCCTTGAATGCTCTTCCTGAAACTCGTTGATTGCTAAAACTCAGTCTTTGATGCCAACTTCAACTTTAATTGAACTTAATGCATCTTGCTCATGGTCTCTTGTGTACTGAATTATGGCTATACACACTTGAGTTGTCACATCTTTTATGCCAATCTCTTTGACAACCTATAGTGGTAGACCACTCCCAAACCCCTTTCCTCCTTTTAAGCTTTCATTGATTGATGAGTGAGGCCTTTTTCGGAAAGTCTTACATGTGCATAATTGTGGGAACCGAAATTCACACCGTCAATTTTAATGAATAAGATTGCGGAGGAAAGCCAAGTTAACCCGACTTTCCTTGAAGGTCCGGATTCTCTGCGACAGCCAACGACAAGTGACCGAATAAATCGCGAAAAAGATTTTTTAAGATTTGAGACTGGACCTTAAGAAAGGCTGCCTACGCACTCTTCGAGGATCAAGTCGGACGAGTTCAGTTTAAAGAATTGAACAAGAGATCGAACCGCCTGGGCGGTTCGATCTAGTATGAGCGTTGTCATAGAAAGGCATGTCAAAGATAATGCCTAGGGTTTCTGGCGCGGAGCTAAGAAGAATTGTCCGATCCTTCGGAGAGGAGCGGAGATTTGCATGAGCGAGAGGCCAGACGCCCTAGGGCCTGGTTCGCCTAGTACGAAGCTTGGTCATAAACGGCATGTCGAAGATCATGCCTAGGGTTTCTATGTGCGAGCTCTGAGTAAAAGTATAGTTAGATCCTTCCGAGGAACATGGGTCTAGGAGAAGATAAAACTAGAACAAGAGACGCCAGACGCTCTAAGTCCTGCCTCGCTGGCCTAACCGCCTAAGTTCTAAGTTCTAAGCTAGCAGGAGTTCTCTAAGTCTAGATTCTAGGATTTCAGATCTTCGCTCTCCGCTTCTCTTGCTCTCCTTATATACTCACCCTAGGTCGGTTTGCCTTAAGATGATGGACTTCGCCTTTGGGCCCAAGCTTATCTCTTCGTGAAGTATTCCATTTTCGCCGATCTTCGTGAATTATCCTCGAAGTTTTGATTTGATGTTTATCCGATGTTCGGAAATCGGATAAACCGCCATAGCCTGATTGGGCCTGAAATCTTAAAATCGTAAGTAAGTCCGTGGACTTGTCTTAAGTCGTTGAACGCTTTTATACGATTTCTGGAAGACTATTTTCTCGTGAAAATAAACCGTATAGCCTAAAGGATCGATGTTCAAGTTAATCGACCTTGTTTTATACGATATCTTCTACAGAAATCCAATCCTTCTAGTTTTGCCGTGAAACATCGAGGACGCATTCCAATCGAAGTCGAAGGATGTTTATTCAGAAGCGCGGATCGCCCCAAGCTCACGGATGATTGATCCAAACAAGCCAAGATGGGATCAGACCAACACGATGGGACCGAGACCAGGACGAGGGGTCCGACCGGCGCCAGGTCGGGTGCCGAGGCACAAGGCCGCCCTCGCGGATCGGTGCTGCCGGGCGCCAGGTCGGTGCCGCTGGCCAGCCGGCCCGCGTGGACGGTGCCGCCGCACCAGGCCGCCCGCGTGGATTTGGTACGCTGGCGCCAGGCCGCCAGGTCATGCCGCCGCCCGCCGCCTGACGGAAAGCCGCCGGGCGCCAGGTCATGTGCCGGCGCCAGGCCGCCCGCGACGGATGCCGCCGGTGCCAGGTCGAGTGCCACCGGTGCAGGCTGGCTGCTGCGGACGGGTCAGCCGGGCGCCAGGTCGGGTGCCGCTTGTGGCCGCCCGCTGCGGATCGGTGCCGCCGGGCGCCAGGTCGGGTGCCGCGGCGCCAGGCCGCCCGCTTACGCTGTAATGCCGCCAGGCCTGCTGCAGCCAGGCTGAAGATCTCGGGGCTTCGATTTGATATCTTGATCGCTTCTGGTTCCTCACGGTTTGAGAGAACGACCTCTTCAAGTTTCGAGGCAGATTCTTTGTGTTTAGGGTTTTGTGGTGATCAATCTTGATGTCCTTGGGCGAAGGACCGATCTTTCCGGGACTCTCGTCCGCGCCAAGCATCTCTCCGATCTCACAGAGTGGATATTCTAATTTGAGAAAATCTCGCATAACTTCTTTCAAATTATCCGAGACTTTTGTTTCAAGAAATACTTTCTGAGACTTTCAGTCATTGACATAGACCGATTTTGACACCAACAGTTAGCCCCAGCCTCGTTAGAACCTTCGCGGATGTTCCTGCTTTCGAAGGCTGCCTACGCACTTTGTTGTAGGGATCAAGCCTCAGAATTCGCTTTGGAGTTTCAGACCCTTGTGATCTGTTTTCGCGCAGACTTATATGGTCTGGTTATGTGTCATGAGAGACTTTCGAGCATGATGCTGTTGATGTATTTGTTTTTCGATTATTTATGAACTTCAGTTTTTTTTTCGAAGTATGAGAAAGAGGGTGTGAGTTGTCGTCTCATTCCTAGTTCCCTGATGATCACCATATTGTTTGCATAAAGCGAGATTTTCCGGGGTTTCTCGATTTCGAAAAGTTCGTGGAAACTAATAGGCTTAAGTGAAGAGACAAATTTTGGATCTCGCATAACCATACTATGTCTGTGAGATGTCAAGATCCAGCGTGCTGGGTTTAGGCAAGACCTAGGTTTACTCTCGACTGATAGGCTTTACATGACAAACCGGCTTCGCTGTCTTTGCATTTTAACCTGACTCGACCGCTTAAAAATCCGCGAATTGTTGTCGGCTTTTATATGATTTGTTCTGGCGTGAGTCGAAGCTACTTCCTTTACTAAGAGCTAAACCAAAATTTGATTTTGTATAGCGCTATGTTTATCCTTGTCGGATAAGAGAGCCTACCCCTGAAGGGCTGCTATTTGTCCGCTTAGGACGCTAGAGTTCGCTTTGTTGTGATCAGCAACAACGAAATGATGCCAGTTTAGAGGCATGTTACCGCTTAGAGGTGTGTTTGTATGTTTTGAGTTCAGAGACGCAGGATTTTGTCTGGAACGCTTTGAGGAAAAGAATGTCCTTCGAAGCGCTAGCGACGCCTCGCAGTGCTGAAGGTCGAGTTTCCTTTGTGCCGCATTTCGTGGTTGAAATGTTCGTGGCTTTGGAGATGTTTTGCTAATGTTCGCAGCCAGAAACTGTTGTTTCGCTTGGACGCAGGGACCAAGGGGTCGCGTAAGTTTGACCCAGTGGAGAAGCCGCCTACATTCACAAAGGCTTCGTGAAGTGTTGGCCCGGGATTTGATTGTATATATTAAGGATGACTCATAAACTCTTGGAGCCTTGTCACTAACGCTTTTCATGCCGCGGTTTACGGGCGATAACTTAATCGATTGACGATAAGTTTAAATCTTCCGCTAACCATATGGTTGTTAGGACTGAGTTTTGGTATGAAGAGTTTATCGATGATTCCGATTCTGGGTTATATGACAAATTTCTTATGTAATAGTCACTTTGGCTCTATGAACAAATCGGATTGTTGTTTTAGCCGCTATGATTGGAAGCGATGGTCGCCAGTAGCTTTGGATTGGCATGGAGGCTAGATTTAGCCAGACGCCAAGGAAGTCGTTGGTAAACGATCAGACCATGACCCTATTAAGTTCATGTTAGTTTACGATTGTCCTTAATGGGGATGCCAATTCAGGTCCGGCTTTACGGAGGGCGTGAAGGGTCGAGGGCCAAATAGCGCTTGCGAGACATGCCAAGCATAGCGGAGTTTTCTGAGTTATGGCTGATGGCTTTAGAAACGATCTTCCACTTTAGGTCTTAGTTATATGATGAATGGCTCAGATAAATTCTTTTTGTTGCATGAAAATCGCTTCATTTTATCCGGGAAAGTTTAGGGATCGACGCAGATTACGCGATTCGCTTCATGCGATTATTTCCTGCTCGGACGTAACCGCTGGGTGAAAGCAGGAGCCAGAAACCTTGTGGAGCAAAAACTGTCTATGACAGTTACTGCTGGACCCATTATGTTTATTTTACTTAAAGTTGCTTTGTATGAATTGACTCGACCATACAAAGGATTTTTCGTAAAAGTGATGTAAGAGGGGTTTTGTAAAGGTAACGGAGAGTTTTTCTCACAAATTACTTGCGATATTTGCGACCAATGATTATGTCTTTCTCATTCACTTTTATGCATCAGCGAAGTCGCTTTGCATGAGACCGATCATGTTTTTTCCATAGGCTGTTTTGTTTAAAATATTCTTGTTATAGGAAAGTAATGGATGACCGGTTTCATGGAGATGGAAAATCGCAGATTGTTAAAGTAGTGATGTTTCCGGATTACACCGGAGATGTTTCGCTATGATTTCGATCTTTGACTAAAGCTGCCGAACTACTTATGAGGTTTTATCGGTTATTTCTTATTTTCAGAAGTTCACCGTCCGGCTATTAGTCTGACGCTGGTACACGCTTCTAGTCGCGAAGTCTATGACGAGACGACGTAGTTTCAAGACTATGTTTGTAACGGTTGGGCTATGCCGCATGCTTTTAGATCTAATCTTATTGCTGCGCGAGTTTGCTTTGTTAAAAGCTTGTCTTGATGCTGAAGCAAAAAGTTTTCAAGATGGGATTATACAGGTAGTATAATATTCCCCTTTCTTTTACGAAGAAAACGGTTAGCCGCTCTTCCCAAGGTTTGTGTAATGCTTTTCTTTTAGAAGCGGGTGAGTATAGAACGCTGCATCGCTTTCGGTTTTTCGAGACTAGATCGGTTTGCATGTTCTGCCTGGACAATCAAGGAACGATGGAACAAGACTGGAAATTTTGCCTAAGACTTAGCTTGCTAGACTATCCACTCAGGTCCTAAGTTCCTAAATTCTACGGCAGTTTTCAAGACGCTTTTGTTCCTGTCCTACAAAGAATTAAAACCTTTACAAATTTTTTCGAAAATAGTCTTTAAAGGTTTCGCATTCAAGGAATCCCATTTCCTCGTATGGTCGTGACGATTGGTGTTTAGAATAACCGTGATCGTACTAAACTTACGTAAGATTGATCCAACAAGCCAAGATGGATCGGACCGCACGATAGGACCGTGACCAGGACGAGGGTCGGACCGGCGAGGTCGGGTGCCGCGCCAGGCCGCCCTGACGGAAAGTCGCCGCCAGGTCAAGTACCGCCAGGTCGGGTGCCGCCAGCCAGGCCGCCTCGACGCCGTGCACCGGGCGCCAGGTAAGTCGCCCGCTGGACGCCACGGCGCCAGGGCCGGGTGCCGCTGTGCCAGGCCGCTCAGCGGACGCTGCGTCGCCGGGTGCCAGGCCGTTTGCCGTCCGTGGTTTTTCCGTTGTTCGATCTTTCCTCAAGTAGTCGCTCGCGGGAAATCTTTGAGTTTGGGAGGATCTTTAGCCGCAGATTTCAAGATAATCGCTTTAATCCAACGAGACTCCTCGGTATCGGGATTGAGATGGACTTGGACTCATAGATTCCGCCTTCAAGGGTTTGAGCAATGAGGCTTCGACTTTAGACGCTTAAAAGATGAACTTTTAAACAATCGGAAGGCTTTTGCGAAGAATCGCCGGTTTCTGAACAACCGAAACATGGGTTTAAGGGACCAAGATGTTGTCGTCTGCCCGAGATCACTTAAACGACTGCACGGATGGGCGCCAGGACCCTTGCCGCCGATGCTGCTGTTGCTCGCCTTCGTCGATACCTGGGGCTCACGGACTCAAAGATCGAATTACGAAAACTCAGGAAAAGATGCATGGTACTGAGACAGGACCGGTCTCATCCTATGACGGGACAGAGATCCTTCTCATGGGCTTAGGTGGTCGACAGCTTACATTGTTTTCGTAAAATCTCAACGGAAGTCTGATTGAGACGAAACGAAACCATCTTGACCTAGACTCAAAGGAGAGAAAGTGAGGTTTCCACAGGCGAGGTGGCCATGGGCGAGGTGACCTTGGTGATGGTTGTTCTCGTCCACGGGCGAGGTGGCCGGGAGAGTGATTTTGTTCCTTCGTATAATCTCAACGGAAACTCCGATTGAGACGAAACGAAGCCACTTTGATCTGACTCAAAGGATAACGAGCTGAGTTCGCCCTGTGGCGAGGTAGCCATGTCGGAGGGTGAGGTGACCTCGGTAATGTTTGTCCTGCCCACGGCGAGGTGGCCGGACAGTGATTTTTCTTTCAGAAAATCTCAACGGAAACTCCGATTGAGATGAAACGAAGCCATTTTGACCTAGACACAAAGGAGAACAAAGTGGGCTCTTACTAAGGCGGACTGGGAAGACTGATCTTACCCTATGGCAAGTCGTCCTAGTAAGATTAAGCTCCGACCTCCTTTCGCTTCCGCTTATTCCTCGAGTTGTTTGTAAGAAGTATGACAGTGGGAATCGTGAACCGATTTTCCGCGGCTTCTGTTTCGGCGAATATAGGGTTTCCCAAGGTTTCGAGGAGAATAAGTTTTATTTGTCCGAGAGGTTCTCGAAGAAACGTTCGAGAAACCTTGCTCGCATTTCTAACTTGGTAACAAGACTAATTTTGGGGTTTGATAGATTTTATCGCTGTCTTCGCTAGATAGAGAAATTTGCGAGCTCGCTGCTCTTCCTGTATGAAAGCCGCCGCTAGGTTTTTATTTTCTCGAGCACCGCGGGCGCTTATGCAAGCTGGCCATAGAACAGTCGCTGCTGGAGTTGTTTTACCATCGCGACGAAACTGCAACTTTTCTTCATATTTCTCGACATCGGTTCGATTGCTTTGGCGTCAGATGAGTAAGAGTAATCCGTCCCCTCCTTCTAGCCAAACTGTGGGAACCGGAATTCACACCACAATTTTAATGAATAAGATTGGCGGAGGAAAGCCAAGTTTACCCTCACTTTCGGTCCGGATTCAGCGACAGCCAACGACAAGTGACCAATAAACGCGAAAAGATTTGTTAAGATTTGAGACTGGACCTAAGAAAGGCTGCCTACGCATTCCCTTTCGAGGATCAAGTCGGACGAGTTCAGTTTAGAAAGAATTGAACAAGAGATCGAACCGTCTGGGCGGGTTCGACCTAGTATGAGCTTGTCATAGAACAGTGCATGTCGTAAGATAATGCCTAGTGGTTTCTGGGCGCGGAGCTAAGTAAAAGAATTGTCCGATCCTTCCGAGGAGCGAGATTTGCGCAGCAGGAGGCGGACAGACGCTCTGTGGCCTGGTTCGCCTAAGACGAAGCTGGTCATAGAAACGGCATGTCAAGATCATGCCTGGTTTCTAAGTGTCGGAGCTCGAGTAGTATAGTTAGATCCTTCCAGAGGAACATGGGTCTTATGGAGAAGATAAAACTAGAACAAGAGACTTGCCAGACGCTCTAAGTCCTGCCTCTCTGGCCTAACCGCCTAAGTTCTAAGTTCTCTTGCAGCAGGAGTTCTCTAAGTCTAGATTCTGGATTTTCGATCTTCCTCTCCTCCGCTTGCTTCCTTATATACTCACCCTGGTCGGTTTGCCTTTAAGATGATGGACCTCACTTTGGGGCCCAAGCTTATCTCTTCGAAGTATTCCATTTTCACGATCTTCGTGAATTATCCTCGAAGCGTGACTTGATGTTTATCCGATGTTCGAAATCGATAAACCGCCATAGCCCGATTGGGCCTAAATTTAAAATCGAAGTAAGTCCTGTGGACTTGTCTTAAGTCGCTGAACGCTTTATACGCATTTCTGAAAGACTATTTTTCTCAAAATAAACCGATAGCCTAAAGGATCGATGTTCAAGTTAATCGGTTTTATAACGACATCTTCACGAAATCCAATCCTTCTAGTTTTTGCCGTGAAACATCGAGGACCATTCCAACGAAGTCGAAGGATGTTTATTCCAGAGTCGCGATCGCCCCAAGT